>JAJIBD010008533.1:0-59258 GCA_021461705.1 Cryptotis parvus | reverse complement strand
CCCATGTCTGAGAGTCTCTGGTTCAGCATACCTTGGCTGGATTGAAAAAAAAACTGCTGTAGGGTGGGTGTGGATGATCAGGGCTGTGATAGTCTGGTCTGCTGGTGGAGTTGTGATGAGAGGGAAGTCCGGATGTGGAAAATGGCGGCCCCCATGGAGTAGGGGGCGTATGGTTTGTTGTGAGGCTCTGCTGGGGTGGCAGGCCAGGGCTAGAAACTGCCATGCCTCCCGGGCACCTCCATGAGCGGCTGGGCACAGGGAGAGCAAGTAGCAGCTCTGCCCCATGTCTGAGTGTCTCTGTCAATAACATGAGTAGGAAAAATATCACAACACAGTAAAGATTATGTGAATAGAGGCCGGGAGGTAGTTCAGTGACTCGAGCGCTACTTTGCACCTAGAGCACCTTGCACTGTATATCATTTCCTGAGCATAGCCAGGGAGAGATCACTGAGTAGTACAGAGTTAAGGAGTAAACCTTGAGCACAATCGGATAACTACACTGCTTCTAAAATAAAAGGCCATGTACTAGAAACCACTGCCGACTTCATGCTCAATGTGAATAATTGAAAGTCCCTTTTCTCAGAATAACTATAAGATAATCATTACTTTTCCACTATTTTTCAATACAATAGTAAAAATATGGGCCAGATCAATTATACAGGTAAAGAAGAAAGTTGTCCAAGCTGGGAACATTGTAAAGCTATCAGTATTTTTAGATGGCAAGATGTCTTAATACCCTATTGATTCAACAGCAAAAATTAAAAATAATAAAAGTATAGCCATCTACAAAATGAATAAACAAAATAAATTATTCTATATACAGAGTGAACAAGAAGAGAGAGATCAAGAAAACAATCCCATTTACAATTTATTAAATAGATTTAAGACAGTATATTTTTTTTAAGTATTTTATTATACCACCGTGAGATATACAAATAAAAAGATATACAATTAAAAAGTTCATGTTTGGGTTTTGGTCATACAGTGTTTCAGCACCCGTCCCTCCACCAGTGCCCATCTCCCACCACCCAACATCCCCGGTTCCCTCCCCCTTCCCCAGCCCTGCTCCATGGCAGGTTCTTTATTTCTTTCCCTTTCTCTCTCTTTCTCTTTTCCTTCCCTTCCAGACTATGGATTACAGAACATACATTAAAAGGTTGTCATGTGTATCCTTTTGCCTCTATTTAATGCTCAGTTCTAGGTTGGCATTAGTACCCTCGACTATTATTAGCACCCTGTTCCATTTTCTGTCTTACCTAAACTCTGACTCCCACATGTTTGTGGATAATCTCCACCTTTGACAAGACCTCCTGATATATGTTTCACTTGACCTTGGATATTGGTATCATAAT
This sequence comes from Cryptotis parvus, assembly GCA_021461705.1. Taxonomy (NCBI): domain Eukaryota; kingdom Metazoa; phylum Chordata; class Mammalia; order Eulipotyphla; family Soricidae; genus Cryptotis; species Cryptotis parvus. Next base: position 57,906 of record JAJIBD010008533.1, on the reverse strand, counting down.
ATGTACATATATATTTATGCCATGCAAATAAATGCAGTCATTCTGTATCTGTCTCTCTCCTTCTGGCTAATTTCGCTCAACATAATCTTCTCCATGTCCATCCATTTGTAGGCAAATTTTATAACTTCATTTTTCCTAACAGCTGCATAGTATTCCATTGTGTAGATGTACCAAAGCTTCTTTATCCAGTCATCGATTTTCGGGCACTCTGGTTGCTTCCAGATTCTGGCTATTGTGAATAATGCTGCTATGAACATAAAAGTAGGGATGGTGTTTCCACTGCGTATTTTTGGTCCCCAGAGTAGATTCCCAGGAGTGGTATGGCTGGGTCAAATGGGAGTTCAATTTCTAGTCTTTGGAGGAAAGTCCATATTGTTTTCCAGAAGGGCTGTACCAGCCGGCATTCCCACCAACAATGGATGAGTGTCCCCTTTTCCCCACATCCAAGCCAGCACTTGTTCTTGCTCTTTTGAATATGTGCCAGTCTCTGTGGTGTAAAGTGATATCTCATTGTTGTTTTGATTTGCATCTCTCTGATGATTAGTGATGATGAGCATTTTTTTCATATGTTTTTTGGCCATTCAATTTCTTCCTTGCTGAAGTTTCTGTTCATTTCTTGTCCCCATTTTTTTGATGGGGTTGTTTGTTTTCTTCTTGTAAAGTTCTACCAGTGCCTTATATATCCTGGATATTAACCCCTTATCAGATGTGTATTGGGTGAATATTCTTTCCCATTCTGTGGACTGCTTTTGTATCTTAGTCACTGTTTCTTTTGAGGTGCAGAAGCTTTTCAGTTTCATGTAGTCCCATATGTTTATCTTTTCTTCTAGTTGCTTTGTTAGTGATGTTTCACCTCTGAAGATGCCTTTAGCTTCAATGTCGTGGAGGGTTTTTCCTATATTTTCTTCAATGTACTTTATGGATTCAAGTCTGATATTGAGATCTTTAGTCCATTTTGATCTGATTTTTGTGCATGGTGTTAGACACAGGTCCAAATTCATTTTTTTACATGTTGCTGCCCAGTTTTCCCAACACCACTTGTTGAAGAGGCTTTCCTTACTCCATTTTAGACTCATTGCACCTTTATCAAAGATTAAATGATCATGTGTTTGAGGTTGGGTGTCAGGATACTCAATTCTATTCCATAGGTCCACAGGTCTGTTTTTATTCCAATACCATGCTGTTTTAATTACTACTGCCTTGTAGTACAGTTTGAAGTTGGGAAAGGTGATGCCTCCCATCTTCTTTTTCCCGAGGATTGCTTTAGCTATCCTTGGGGGTTTATTGTTCCATACAAATTTCAGGAGGCGTTTGGTCAATTTCTTTGAAGAATGTCATCGGTATCCTTATAGGGACTGCATTGAATCTGTACAGAGCTCTGGGGAGTATTACCATTTTGACAATGATGATTCTCCCCATCCATGAACAGGGAATGTGTTTCCATTTCCTTGTGTCCTCTTTTTATCTCTTGGAGCAGTGTCTTGTAGTTTTCTTTGTACAGGTCCTTTACATACTTGGGTAAGTTGATTCCTAGGTATTTGATTTTCTGTGGCACAATTGTGAATGGAATAGTTTCCTTAATATCCCTTTCTTCTCTTTCGTTATTTGTATATAGGAAAGCCACTGACTTTTTGGGTGTTGATTTTGTATCCTGCCACTCTACTATATGCGCGTCTATTGTTTCTAGGAGTTTTTTGGTAGAGAGTTTAGGGTTCTCTAGGTATAATATCATGTCATCTGCAAATAATGATAGCTTGACTTCTTCCTTGCCTATCTGGATGCCCTTGATGTCCTTTTTCTTCTCTGATTGCTATGGCAAGTACTTCCAGTACTATATTGAATAAAAGAGGTGAGAGGGGGCAACCTTGTCTTGTCCCTGATCTCAGGGGGAAGGCTTTCAACTTTTCCCCATTTAGAATGATGCTTGCTGTGGGCTTTTGGTAGATGGCTGTAACTATCTTGAGGAAAGTCCCTTCAATTCCCATTTTCTGGAGCGTTTTAATCATGAACGGGTGCTGGATCTTGTCAAATGCTTTTTCTGCGTCTATTGAAAGGATCATATGGTTTTTTATTTTTTCTTTTATTGATATGATGTATTATGTTGATTGACTTGCGAATGTTGAACCATCCTTGCATTCCCGGGATGAATCCAACTTGGTCATGATGTATAATCTTCTTGATGAGTCTTTGGATTCTGTTTGCTAGTATTTTGTTGAAGATCTTAGCATCCGTGTTCATCAGGGATATTGGTCTGTAGTTTTCTTTCTTTGTGTTGTCTCTCCCTGCTTTGGGTATCAGGGTGATATGTGCCTCGTAGAAGCTGTTTGGGAGTGTTTCTGTTTCTTCTATTTCCTGGAAGAGCTTGAAAAGGACTGGCAGTAGGTCCTCCTTAAAGGTTTGGTAGAGTTCACTAGGGAATCCGTCTGGACCTGGGCTTTTGTGTTTGGGCAGACTTTTAATTACTGTTTCTATTTCCTCGATGGTGATGGGTTTATTCAGGTATTGGAGGTCTTCTTGTTTCAGCCGTGGGAGGTTATAGGACTTCAGGAATTGATCCATTTCTTCTAGATTCTCATGTTTCATGGCATACAGGCTCTCAAAGTAATCTCTGATGATCTTTTGGATTTCTGCGGTTTCTGTTGTGATAAGACAGTATATTTTTTAATTAATATTTTATTATACCACCATGAGATATACAATTACAAAGTTGTTCATGTTTGGGGGTTTCTGTCACACAGTGTTCCAGCACCCATCCCTCAACCCCTGCCCATTTCCCACCACCAATGTCCCCGATTCTCTCACCCCTCCCATAGCCTGCCTCTATGGCAGGTTCTTTATCTCTTTTAAGACTGAGTATATTTAACAATGGAGGTTAAAGATTTTTACATCAATCTTGTCAGATAGTGACGCAAAGAAATATAAAGGTACTTTATAGTATAAAGATACTTAGTAGTATACTTTTTTAGTACAAAGTAGAGTACTGCTTTGTAGTATCTTAAGATACTACAAAGTAAGATACTACAAGATACTTTAGTACTTAAGATACTACAAAGAATCTTAAATTAACATTGTAATTAACATTGCTAAATTGTTATCATAGCAATTGTACTAAAACAATAGTGAAAAACAGATTTAATGCGGTCTCTGTAAAATTTCTATGGCATGGGGATTGGAGGCGATAGCCCAGCAGGTAGGGCATTTGCCTTGCACGCTGGCTGGCCCATGCCGGCCCAGGTTCAATCCCCGGCATCCCATATGGTCCCTGAGCACCACCAGGAGTAATTCCTGAGTGCAGAGCCAGGAGAAACCCCCTGAGCATCGCCCGGCGTGACCCAAAAAAAAAGCAAAAAAAAAATTTTTTTTTTCTATGGCTTTCTCTATAATTAAGAAAACTATAACCAATATGTTTTAAGAGTTTAGAAAAAAGGCATTGTTATTTTTATTATCTCTGAAAAATATTCTCTGAATTTTAATTCTTGTACTTGTTAGTTCCATATTTACTATTCCCCCACCCCACTCCTATTCTTAAGTTACTTTTAGTCACCTCATTCTATCACTACCTGCTCCTTGGGTATTTCAGATATTTGTCAGAGTCTAAGAGTTTGTTTTCATTGAACACTGTCCATTTACTCCTGTTTCTTTATAAACCAGAAAAATGAGATCCAGAATTTGTCCTTCTTTCTCTGACTCATTTCTCTTCATATGCTCCTCTGTAGTTCAACCCAAATTGTAGCAAATGACAAGACTTCATCTTTTCTAACCATGTAATATTTCTATACATGCATATATATTTGGATTACTTCTAGTCCACGATTATTGTAAGTAGCAAGGCAATGCAGATAGACATGTATTTTTTTTTTTTGATTAATGCTTCTTATACAAGATCTCTGAGTTCAACCTCCAGCACATCTCACTCTCTGAGCACTACTAGGAGTAACCCTGAGCATAAACTCAGGACTAGCTCTAGAGTAATACCTGGTGTGGCTCCAAAACAAAAAAAATCATAAAATTTTTTAGAAGTGTGATTATTGTTTTTGTCATATCAAATACACCATGGGTAGCTTACCAGGCTCTGCCATGGCTCTGTGTTCATTCCGAAGGGCCCAGTTTTTTTTCCATGTCAGACCATAAACCATCCAAGGCCCACGGGGCAGAGCCCTGGGTATAGACAAGTCTGTTTCCTCCTGTCTACCACCTGCCAATGCAGCTGGGCACATAGACGTATGATACATAAACATATTATCTTAATAACACAATGGATGTTTAGTTGTATGTAAACAGAACCTAGAAGGACATGTTAGATATAACTGCATCTGCCCTGGATTGCCTCCTGCAGGTCACTTCGTAGATAAGGGGGGTAGTTTAAATGTGACAGTTTATCTGACCCTGTATTCTGTACTGGCTGGTATAAATATTCTCTAATGCTACCACAATCATCATGGGGCTAGCTAGATTGTACCAGCATATTTGCCTGGCCACGTTGGATCTCTAAGTAATTAGACCAGAGAGAAATGCTGTTTGCCTCCAAGCAAGCAAGCATGGCTCCCTGATAACTCAAAGGCAACTAAAATACAAAACTACTGTGAAGCTCAAGACATTAGCATCTAAAAGGGTCTAGGTGGGAGGTGCTGGGAGAAATTACATGAGGGCATTTGACCCTACCTGCTTCCCATAAAAGTGGGAGGTCTGAGTTGCAAGAGGATAAAACTAGCCCCCTTCCTCTCTTGCGCTCTTTTCTCTTTTTTGTGCTCTTTTTTGGGGGCTTGCACTCTTCTTGGGGGGTCTTATCTTTTGTCTCTTCTTTTTACAGGGCCTTAACAAACGGTGGCCACCATCTTGGCCTACACGTGTCTGGGGTTCTAGCCGGGAATCCTAAGCACAGGATTTTTCTTATTGTTGATTTGTATGCCTGAACCTGTGATAAGTAAAGCATTTTAAAACCTTGATGGATTCCTTAGTTTTCATCCATTCCCTGCCTGCTTTGAAGGTAGAAGGGAACTCACTTCCCGTGTTGGGGACCCCAGCGGCCCCCGACATGAATGTATGAATGAGGGTTTAAATGTTTTTCTTTTCTTTGATGTAAACATGCAATAGGTATTTTAGTATTAATTTTGTGTCATACTACTTTATTGTATTCAATTCTTTCTGAAAGTTCTAATGATTCAGTGAGTGCTACTTAGGGTAAGCAATGATGGGGAACAACAGGGCATTACCTGACAGTGTTTAGAGGGACATGCAGTGACAAGAACTCTTGCATTTTTATATGCAAGGTATATACTATGACTTATACTGTTTTGCCTCTTTCCACACTTACTTATTGAGTTTATCCTACTAAATTTATCAACCAGCTATTCCAGGATTAGATTTTGATTTGTGTCTGTCTTTTTCCTTCCCAAGTGTTTTCTTATCTCTTTTTCATTCCCCATTGTGTCTAATATCCATATAATTCAAAGAGTTCACTATGTTTCCTAGTGGATTTATGTGTGTATTTATGGTTCATATCTTGAAACAATTTTAATTTCATATAGCTGTGCTGTCAGCTGCTGGTTTCTCCTGCTTCTAGAAACTTTGCCAGACCATCTGCAGACCCTCTAATTATTCTCTCTGACCAGAGGGCAAACGGCAGGAATTAAATATGTTATGACCATATTTGACAAGATTTCAGAATTCCAATGTCCTGACTGGGAAGCAGTAGCAGCTGGCTTTCAGTAGGAGACAGAGGTTAACAGGAAGTATTTTCCCATCATCTGCAATATTGCTTCTCTGAATCAGCAAACATTTGATACTTAGGAGTGTCAGGATTCAGATCCAACACAGAATCACTAATCAATTTGTCAGAATAATAAGACTGTGTGTATGACAATGATGGTAGAATTTTTTTTTCTGGAAGGTGGGATCAGGAGGAATTATTGTGAATGACTTTGGGATCATAACAAACTATAGACTCAGATTAGTTATAGCTAAGGATTGTCTAAAAAAGTACTCAAAATATCGAAGAAGAAAACAAAGCAAGTTTAACTTCCATCAGCAAGTGATGTGAATCCAACAATGTATAGATGCATATGAAGACTTTTTAGATCAATATTGATTCAGCTCTCATGTAAAGGTTCTGTTTATAAAAATTCTCAAAGTTTTGATAGAGCGGCACAATTTTTTTTGTTCTTCTCGTTCTACAGCAGCATTGTATTTTTCTATTCCCCAGTTTCTCAAAAGTCTCTGAAATAGCCAAAAGGGTTCCAAGTCCATAACCCATGTAAGTGAAAACCATAACATGAAAAAATGCTTACTCAAACGATTCAACACTTGGCTGATGATGAAAATGCATCTTCCCATTTTGCTGGGCTTCTTTCACTATCCCATTCTTTGTGCAATTTCCACTTTGTGAGCTGTCACTCTATTTCTTGTGATTATAGAGATTCCCATTGCAAACATCACCGCCTCCAGGATTAGCCATTTGGATGAAATGATGGATCCCAGCAAATTTTTTCTCCACAGGTGGTTGGCTAGCTTTAGTGCTGGAGTTGGTGAGGGGATGGGATGAACTTTGGGCTGAGCCCTTATAGGAATCCTACCAATCAGGCTTTTCCAGAAGAAGCCTAACAGCCTATCTTTTGAACTGGTCTTTTAAACCAAAAACAAACTGTTACCTTTACACTGGTTACCTTTTACAGTCCTCAACTAGACTGTGAAGTCCACGGCTACAAACCTGCTTCAGCATTTATAAAGGAGATTATTGCTTATTGATCATACTGACTTCTTGCACAAACTGAGGAAACTGATCACTTCACTTGATCACTTGAATCCCGTTATTCATCGATTTGCTCAAGCGGGTGCCAGTAACATTTCCATTGGACCCTATCACGTGCCAATAGCCCAATGGCATCTGGTTGATTCAGAAATATGAAGAGCCTCAAACCATTCCTTCAGGGTCTTGACAAGGAAATCAGACCATCTTGTAGGTGGGCGGCCACGTGATCTTTTGACATCCCATGGGATCCAGTCGGTAATGGCTCTAGTCCAGCGGTTATCTCCAAATCGCATTACATGTCCAGCCATCTGATTTTCGATGCCTTGGCAAATGAGACAGCGTCCATGGTTCTGGAATAGCAATGGAGGTCAGAACTCCGGATTCCTTCTCTCACTTGAGTGAGGCGTGATATTCCAAGCATAGCTCTTTCGATTCCTCTCTGGGAGACCCGAATAGCATTCTCATCCTGCTTTCATAGGCCCCAGGTCTCTGAGGCATATGTTAATGCAGGGAGAATGGTGGAGTCAAAGAGATGTGCCTGGAGCCGGAGGTTCTTTTGTCCTTTGAGCTATTTCTTTGATGCCTTTGAAGGCATTCCATGCTGCTCTCTTCCTCCTTGCGCAGCTCAGGTTTTAGGTCGTTCATCATGTTGACTTCTCGACCTAGGTACACATAACTGCTGCATTCAGAGATGTTTGTTCCATTGAGAGTGAATGGGACCTCTGGAACTAGTTCATTCTTCATAAACATGGTTTTCTTTAGATTCAGCTGTAGACCTATCTTTCCACATTCTCGGTTGAAGTTAGCCAGCATTTGTGCTGCTTGGCTAATGTTTGGTGCTATTAGAACGATGTCATCAGCGAAGCAGAGGTGGTGTAGTTGCCGACCATCTATCTTCACTCCCATTCATGCCATCTCGCTCGGTAAAGAAGGGAACAGCACCAGGCCCAGACAAAGTCAGACCCGAACACCTGAAGAATCTGCCGTCGGTACTCATCAATACACTAGCTTGGCTCTTCACATGCTACCTCTCTGAATGCAAGGTGCCCTCCCAATGGAAAACCAGCAGGACAGTTCTACTGTTCAAGAATGGAGACATTCACGACATCGGCAACTATCACCCCATCTGCCTGTTGTCCGTCATCTACAAGCTGTTTACATGAGTCATCCTGAACAGGATTAGCAGAACACTAGATGAAGGACAACCATGCGAGCAAGCAGGCTCCCGGAAAGGATTCAGCACAATCGACCATATCCACACAGTAACCAAGCTCGTTGAGGTTTGTAGGGAGTACAAGATGCCGCTCTGTCTCACGTTCATTGACTTACAGAAAGCCTTTGATTCTGTGGAGACTGAAGCAGTCATCGAAGCCCTAGCCAAACAGGATGTTCAAACCCAATACTTCAAGATCCTTCGTGAGCTGTATTAGGGATTCACCACCAGGATCTCACCATTCTACAAAGAAGTGATCATTAATGTGAAAAGAGGGGTTCGACAGGGTGATGCCATTTCACCAAAACTCTTCAGCGCCACCCTTGAGAATATCATGCAGGAAACTGAAGACTGAAAAACCCAGCTTAGGGTGCCGGGGAGGGTTGTGTCTTCCCCAAAGCCTCTGCTGGCCTGCCGACCGCTGGACACTATGGTTTATGGGGCATGTTGGCTGCGCTTCTCAGGGCCTACCACATGCTCTCCTGCCTCATGGCTTTCATTTCTTCCTTTCCAGTCCCTGTACAGGAAAGCCTAAGTATCGCAGGTTCATCAATAAATGCTTGAGTTTTGAGGTGACTACAAGATTATCCCACCCACACGGCCGAGCCTGGCAAGCTACCCGTGTTGTATATGACATGCCAAATTCCAGTAACAATTATAGACCTCATTCCCATGACTTGATGGAATGGTTTGAGGCTCTTTATGTTCCTGGAGCAGGCAGATGCCCTTGGGCTATCTCGCATGTGGCAGGACATATTGAGATGTTACTGGTGCCCGCTCGAGTAATCCATGATCTACGGAAGTCAAGTGACCAAGTGATCAAGTGATTGATTCAGCTGATGAGAAAATGTTTGTTTTTCCTTCTCAATATTCTACTTCAATTTGGTATGAATGATACAGAACCACAGATTAGGAGCTATGTGTTAGTATATGCTAAGGTTGATTGACCCCGTCAACAAGGAAGAGATTTCAGCCTGGCTTGCATTAATGATATACCTTCCCTGTTTCTCTCCACCCCCTCTGTATTCCAAATCTCAAAGCAAATAAACTCCTAAGTGTAATACTTAATGTGATGCATTTTCTAAAGGAAAACTATGAGGAAATACTATTGATTTTAGATTTCACAAAGATTTCTTTTTTTTTTCTTTTTGGTGTCACACCGGCAATGCTCAGGGGTTTCTCTTGGCTCTGCATTCAGGAATTATTTCTGGCAGTGCTCAGGGGACCATATGGGATGCTGGGGATCGAACCCAGGCCGGCACAGGCCGGCCTGGGCTAATGCCCTACCCGCTGGACTATTGCTCCGGTTCCCTCACAAAGATTTCTTAAAGAGAATATAAAACCATGATATATAAAGAAAATGTCAACAAATCAGACAATAAAAATGTGAAATTGTTGACTTTGTAAAACACTGTTAAAAAGATGAATCAATTAAACCCATAAACTGGGGGAATCTTTTGCAAAGCAGCTACTCTTTGTATCCAGAATACAAAAAAAATACTTACAATTCAATAATGAAAGAACTTCCAATTAAAACCAAAAAACTAGGGAAAATATTTGGGCAGTTCACTGGTCTTACTATTTGACAGGACACAAATAGTAGGAACAGATGCAAAACTATGTTAGTCAACAGAAAAATATACACTAAAACCATAATAAGATATACTAGTGTGTATTTATTAGAATGACGTAATTAAAAATATGAATAATAGCAAATGTTGGCAAGGTTGTCAGGCAACTGGAACCATTAATGCAATCATTGTTCCCACTATATAATATGACTTAATCACTTGAAAATCACTTCTATGTTTTCTTAAAACTTAAACCAGACATTTTACTCCAAATTATTTACAAAATAAATGAAAATATATGTCCACAAAGACAATTGTACATGATTATTTAATTGCAATTTTATGCACAACAGCCCAAAATTATAAGTAACGTATGACAGATTTATGTACAAGAACCAAAAAATTGAAACAATTGGATGCTCTTATTGACCAAAATGTGCTCAAACTATGAATGGAACTGTATGAGCTCTATGGAAGACAATATGCATTTAGAACTATTAGTGATTTTCTAATGTGTAGGTAAATGTCAACCATAGACAAACAAGCCAATCAGATTATAGCTCTTTGTCACATATAAAGAGCTAATTGAAGAAGTGATTGCTATCTCTCTGCCTCAATTCTTAAATCTTTCTATCTTATCTGGTAGTATCATCTTCAGTTCTTGAGACCCATTCCTCCTCTCCCTCAAAGAAGTTCTTTAAAACTATGAGAAGAGCCAAAGATATAATGGAGTAGATAGGGTGCTTTCCTTGCAAACGTCTGACTTGGATTTTATCTTTGGCACCCAAATGGTCTTCACAAGTGCACCAAGAGTGGCCCTTAGTACCCCAGGTGTGGCCTCCACACCAGGAATAAATAAATAAAATATCAGAACCTTTCTGTGATTAAATTATGTCCTACCCTCTTACGCCCCGGGAGGGATGGTGGGTTCTAGCCCTGGCCCACCATCCCAGCATCCTCGCAACAAGCCAGACGACCCCCCCACTCCATGAGGGCCTCCATTTTTCACATCCAGACTTCTCTCTCGTCAGACCTCCACCCAGCAGACCAGCCTATCAGTGCCCGGCTGGCGTGGCCGCTTTGCGCCGCGCGGTTCATCAATAAATGCTGGACTTAGAGATGGCTACAATAGTATGCTACCTGCATGGCAGAGCCTGGCAAGCTACCCATGTTGTATTTGATATGCCAAATACCAGTAACAATTATAGACCTCATTCCTGAATGGATTGAGGCTCTTTATGTTCCTGGAGCAATCAAATGCCTTGGGCTCTACTAGCATGAGATAGGACATATGGAGATGTTACTGGGGCCCGCTCGAGCAAATCGATGATGAGCGGGAAGACAGTGATACAGTGATACAGTGATACCCTCTTACATTGCTCATTGCTTTAATAAAGTGTATCTGTTGATATCTTAAATCCCAAAATAAGAAATAAATATAATAACAATGGATACTAGGAAGAGATAATAGCATTTATTTAATGTCTATTATATAGTGTCAAAACTGTTATTATAAAACCTAAGAAAGGCTTATTTTCATTAAATATTACAGGTTTTTCTAGGATTTTAAAGGTTAAACTTTTTTTGCTCTGGACAATATAAAAATTAGGGAATCAATTTGAGCCTCAGTATAAATTTAGAATATTATTTTACTATTATATTCTTCTGTCTAATATTACAGAACATGTTAATTGTGTAATATATTTACTTTTTTATTATATATCCATAACACTAGATTGTACATTTCCTCTTTCAAGTATGTATTGCCATTATATTCCCAACTTTCTGCACAGGGCATGGCAAAGAGTAGATACTTAATGGCATCTTGTTGAATTGATTTAAATACCAGCAGATCCATGTTTCTATTTTCTTTGTTTATTCATTCATTAAACAAATACTCTTTTGTACTTAGGCACATAGTAGGAGTCAGATAAGTAAATATACTGCTAATTCTATAGTGGTATATTTATAATATAGGGATAAATAAAATATAAAGGAAGCACAAAGAAAAGCTGACTTTGGAAAGTTAAAAAAAGGCTCCCCAAAAGAGAGTTATTTAGACATTAAATGTGAAGAATGATGCAACAAAAATGGACAGACTATTCTAGACAAAGGTAGAAGCCTTAAAACGAGCAAGAGTGTGACACATTCAAGAAAATATAAATTGTGACTATGTAGCAGCATAAAATGTGAGACACAGAATAATGAGAAATGAAGACAGAGAATAAAATAAATGCCGACTTTGAATGATTAATACATTCTGTTAAGGCTTCTTTCAAATGAATTACCAAAATCCAGGTTGAAAATGATTGGTGTCTAAATACCGATGAGAATGGGCTTGGGGAAACTGGATCGATTTGAGACATATTAAAAGTAAAATTGCTAGAATCGTGAGACATTAATTTTGAAAGCAAAAGAGAAAGAATTGAAGAGGATGGTTCTTAAATTTTGGATTTGGTAAAAGGGTGAGTAGAGGTCTCATGTAAAAGCACTCTTCATTCCAGGTAAATGATTAGGATACAAAAAATCTCTAAATATCAGCCAAAACTAAGTGAACTAAGCCATAGGTTTATCATATTTGTTTCACTCAATTATAAGTTCCCACAAACAATTTTTACTTACTATAATCAATCAGTTTTCAGTCTAGCTCTGAAGGTGTTCTGGGTAGTGAGAGGCATTGAATCAAAGTCAGCTGTATCTTTAGCACCTAAACCCTGTACTATCTCTCCAGCCACCAGACTATTTTTTTTAAACATACTTTTCATCACTTTTTCTCATTCATATGTGTCTAGTATATTCTTCAACTAGATGAGTTACTCACCATTTCCCCAGCATTTCTATAGAGAAACTCTCTGCTTGGAATGTGACTTTCTCCTAAAAATCTTCTGCTTCCTTAAGCAATCTTCATCGTACTGGGCTCAGGTCCAGTTTATCTCCCCTGACCTCTCATGACCATCCACAACAAACTCTTTGGCATCTGAAATCCTCTGACATAATATCAATTTTGTTTACCTTTCTTTAATATCCCCTTTTAATTCAAGCCTTGTCTCTCTGTCAGAGTGTTGACCTCTCAACACTCAGACAAAAGACCTCTTCTCTAGCATGTGTTGTCTGTACAGCAGAGAGAACGAGAGTCTCATCAGCTCACAATTTTTTTTTATTATTTCCACATTGCCTTGTAATTGAAGACCAGTCTAGATCTAGGCTCTTGCCCAGTTCATGCAGTAATAACCTATTCAATATCAAATTCACAGTTTTTTTTCTTTTTGTTGTTGTTGTTTCTTTTTTTGGGTCAAACCCAGAGGTGCCCAGTGGTTACTCCTAGCTCTGCACTCAGGAATTTCTTCTTGCGGTGCTAGAGGGATCATATGGGATGTCAAGGATCAAACCCAGGTAGGCTGTAAGCAAGGAAAATGCCTTCCCAGCTGTACTATCACTCCAGCCGCAATCACAGTTCTTTTTGAATGGCTTACATACATCAGACATATTTCTCCAGGTATTCTATCTTAGCCTCAGTTTGGCAAGGCTTCTTGGCAGTAATGGTAGAGAACGTCATGTCTCCCTTAGGAGCCTCCAGGAAGCCCTTGGTTCAGTTTTTGTCATAATTCAAGGGACCGTCTGTCCCCTTGATTTGTTCCCCTTTGGTAGGCACTCAATTCTTCATAATAAATTAGTATATTTTCTCTCCCCCAAACCACATTTCTATAACACAGTTTATTTTTAAGTTCTACATACTCTGGCAATTACATGCTTCTTCTTTATTCTCCCCTGCATGTACGAGAAGTACCTATTTCCACTACATTGACACTGCTAATCCAGTGAGCCTGTGAGTTGGAGGACGAACAGTGAAGCCCACCAGGGACCCCAAGCAGAGCACGAGCTGTTCACTGAAATGTAGCCTATAGCTAAAATCTTATTTAAAAGGAGGTTTATTTCATTTTGTTTCCTGTGCCAAAAGTAATTATTCCTACCTTTCAACCCCAAATCTGTTCTTTTCTGTATCTAAGAGTCAGGGATTGCCAGGGCAGTCTTACCCAGTTTTGCCATGAGTTTGGGCTTTAGGATAGCTCCTGGGTAAGATTATAAACTGGGTGGAGGGTTCTCCCCTTCTCTATGGTGTCACAGGAGTTCTGGCAAAAGAACGCATTACCAACTTTTATTGTTCTAACTCTCCAAACTCTCACCCACCCTGCTCTTGGGGACTTTAGGTCCAGGGTGAGGACTGAGTTCTGCTTTTCTCATCCTTTAGCACTTCAAAATATCTTGATGTTTCCCTCACCTGTTTTCTTCATTAAACTTATTGCTTAAACTCTTCTTGATGTTCCATCTGTCTGCCTGATTAGTAGAATATCCCCTGTAAGAACACTCTGATTAATTTTTGCTTTATTGGAATGGATTTGGCTCTGTTTGACTCTCTTATGGCACTGAGTCTGGAGAATCCTATTATTATGAACTGTAGCTGTGGAGCTTGTTTTAGTAAAAGTATCTTAGAACTGTGTTGGACTCCTGAGTTTTCATCCATTCCCGCCAGCTTCGGAAATAGAAGGGAACTCGTTTCTTGATATCGTTGGGGACACCAGTGGCTCCCCAACAAATATATTTTGCTTTCTGGGTCACATCTAGCAATACTCAGGGTTTTGCACTCAGGAATTACTCCTGTTGGTGCTCAGGGGATGATATGGGATGCTGGGGATCTGACCTGGGGCGTGTAAACGCCCTACCTGCAGGCCCCTCAATATACATTTGATTAAAAGTTATTGTTAAAATGTTATTATGAAAACTTCCTGAATCAACTTTTTCTCAAGATGGAGTGGAGGGTGGGTCTGTAGTACCAGGACCTGGGAGAATAAGTTACTGTGTTTTTTAATCTTTTTTTTTTATCATTTTTGCTTTTTTGGGTCATACCCAGACCTCTAGCTCTTGGTCAGAAATTAGACCATGTATGAGGCCCAAGTCTCCCACCAAATTGGATCCTCGTACCTCAAGTCAGTCCCCTAATAAACCCAAAAGTAATCCTAGTCTTAGCCCAGGTATACTTGAACCAGAGACACAGATACACGAGGCAGAGCTGCTACCAGCTCTCCCTGTGCTCAGCTGATCATGAGGAATCCGGGAAGGAAGGTGGGCTCTAGCCGTGGCCCGCCATCCCAATAGAGCCTTGCAAGAAGCCAGAGGAACCCCCCCATACCATGAGGGCAGCCATTTTCAACATCCAGACTCCACAGCTCATCAGAACTCTACCCAAGAGAAAAGTTGATGTCTCCCCATGTGCCTGGTCACTTTGCATTTGTGCAGTTCATCAGTAAATGCAGGAACTGAGAGCCTACTACCCAGAGTATACCACCTGTAAGGCAGAGCCTGGCAAGCTACCCATGTCATATTTGATATGACAAAAACCAGTATCAATTATAGACCTCAGTCCCAAGACCTGAAGGAATGATTTGAGACTCTTCATGTTCCTGGAGAGAGCAGATGCCCTTGGGCTACACTAACTTGCAACAGGACGTATGGAGATGTTACTGGTGCCCGCTCAAGCAAATCAATGAACAACAGGAAGACAAGCCATACAAGTGATGAAGTGAAGACACTGAGCATAGTGACTAAAACCTACAAAATCTTTTGTTACCCTAAATATAGAAAAGATTTTAATGGACCAGATGCAGTTCTTTATATAAATCCATGGTTCATGTCAACAAACCATATCTCCAGGGCTCTGATAGGAGCATTATTCTATTGGACTTTATTCTTCACCCTACCTACCAAAGGTACTCTTCTATTAGTGAGAGACTAAGACTGTGCTACCTTATTCACTGGTGGGGGTGGCACATTGAATATAGTTAAAAGCTTGTTCAAACCTAGCAAAATAACACTACCGTCTTCCAACTATAAATTTTAGGCAGTGTCACTGATATTGTTCTGTGTGAATTTGGAAAGGTTGCTATTGTCTTAGAGATACCTCTGACAGAAGTTATTCCAAGAGGAATGATGCTTCAACACTGCTACCTTTGGGATAATTTGGAGATGATTTGTTTGGAATCCTCTTTCTGTTCAACAAGAGTAATGTTCATTCTCAGAAGTGAAAGAGCCACTAGCCTGATGATGCACTGTCATCAAAGGGAAACTCTAACCAGATGCCTTAGTAGAGTGTTTTGCTTTGCTACTTATGGGAAGCCTCAGCAATCCTTGTTTTAATTATCTTTTTTCCCATACATCATGTTTCTGAAAGAGATTTCCAACATATTTCCAAGTTATTATAGCTGGGTATTTTTCCTGCCAATCTTAGAATTTGTGTTCCTAATCTTTTCTTATTAATTTTTTTACCAGTGGTAAAAAGAGAGAAAGGGCCCCTTGGGGATATAGTGTAAATGTCTTTTGGGGAAGAATGTATTTTTATTTAAATGTAAAGTCACAAGGTCTAGAAAGACCAACATACATAGTTTGAAACAAACGTTTCCAAGGCAGAAGTCCTACACCAGCTCTGTCATACATGCGTAAAACAAATTATACAATGGGAGCAGTACATAAATCACTCAAAATAGAGTGCCAAAAAATTCCAGTACATTCCTCTCAAAATCTAAAACTTGAACATGTTGGAGCTCCAAGCTCTTACCTAAAAATTCTGAAGGAAAAATGAACTGTGAGTAACTATGGAGAACATGTAAGCAATTCATCCACCTGATGGGACCACCTGCTAATCAACGTTCACACAATATTTTGTATCCTGCTATGAATCCAAATTCTTGGACTAAGTTTATGACTTAAAAAAGTAATTTCTGTCATCGTCTTCACTGCTCTTTACCAGTGATTAAGTCAAAACCTACATGAGTTTTTTTATACGATGTGATTCTATTTGATGTGTTTCTAATGTGGGGATCTTGGAATAGTCCCACATACTACCACTAATGAGTAGTACTTTGTTTTTACGTAGTACTAGTTTTAATGACTGTCATAACAGTCATAGAAAAGAAGGGCCTGGGGAGGGGATGATGACCCTAAACCACCACTTTGAGGGAGAGAATTTTGTGTTAGAAATGCCTAAGAAAAGGCACCTCCACACTTCTTAAAGTAAATGTGTTTTTGAGTGAAATATGGTGCTTTGTGAAACATTTTTCTAAAAGGCAGTGCTAGTGTAGAAAATATTCCTAAATGTTTTCTAAAACATTTTTCTTTTTCTAAAAGATTTTTCTAAAACCTTAATTTTCTATTAAGATATATGGAAAATAAATTTTTATTATAGCCAAATGTCTACTTTCCCAACTATAGAGAGAAAGTGGGGCAACACATGTTGTGTTCCCAGAAAAGAGAACAGTGTTAGGCTGTAAAAACTGATATCCAACTAGAAGCTAAAGTAGCCTGTTTAATAAAGTCTTGCACTGAACTAACGACAAGACTTGATTCATGCATATTTGATCCAGAGTAATAAAGTATCAGTTTCTAGGACAGCTGTGACAATGTCTCATAAGGCAGATGAGACAACACACATTTATTTGTCGTAGTTCTAAAGGCAAGAAGAGTGAAATTAAATGAAAACAAAAATCCGTGTTCTCTTTGAACCATGTAAGTAAATCTTTCCTTGGTTCTTCCTAACTTCTGGTGTTTACTGGCAGTTTTTGACAATTGTTGGTTTACAGCTACATAACCCTAATTTCTACCCTTGCTATTTCCTCTTATCCTCTTGTATGTCTCTTTATTCACATGATTGCTTCTCAGAAGGATACCAGTACAACTTAATTATGCTTGAAATAACTGAAATATGGCCAGCCACATTCTGAGCTTCCGTTGGTTAGAACTTCAACATATCTCTTTTGAGGAGGACATAATTCAACAGACAATAATTTACATACTGAAATAAGGCAGGGGGTACATTGTAAGTTGATATACTTTCTTTGCTGTTGTCTTCTCCCTTTCCAATCTGCTCCACTAATTGTTGATGAGCGGTGGCCTCTTCTGTGACACTGCATGAAAGAGCCAGAGAGTTGGTTTGAAAGAGACAGCAGGAAAGAAGTGTGGAGAAACAACGTAAGCATTCTCTGAGACCCACAATTGCCTTTAACACTTGCCAACCACCAGAACTCTGCGTGAGCAACCATGAACTCATGTAAGTCAGACCTTTTTGGTGAGAGCCACTGCCTTCCCACCCTATAACCATTGTCCCAGTCTTTTTAAATGCCCCAGTCCCTACCCAGTTGACTAAATATCCAATGGACATAGTCTGGTAGATTACATCAGTGTTTAGCAAAGTGAGTGATTATGGCCCTGGGAAGTGAGCACTAGAGTGTTCTGACATGGGATCAATAGGAGTCTCAGGTGTAATTTAGCAGCTTTTATCTATTCACTTAAAGAGGGTAGAGTGTGAGAAAGGCAAGGAGTAATATTTTCTTTTTTTTTTTTTTTTTTTGGCTTTTTGAGTCACACCCAGCAATGTTCAGGGATTGCTCCTGGTTCAGCACTCAGGAATTACTCCTGGTGGTACTTGGGGGACCATATGGGATGCAGGAGAGTGAACTCTCTGTACTATTGCTCTGACCACCCACCCACTTTTTTTCTGAAAAGGAGTGAATAGGCCAGAACAATAAAAATGTTAAAGCTTTAACATCTATTTCTTCATTCCTCCTTCTTTTTTTTTACAGTTATTGTTTGTCCAGTGATAGAATCTAGAAAAAGGCAAAAATAATACAAGTAGGAGGACTTCAATTGCTACACATAGGAAACCAAAAATTTTTCTGTCCAGAGAAATAAAGTTTTGAAAGGAAAAGACAGATTTATTGAACTGAGTTTTGTAATCAGCTCTTTCATAGAGTTCTCAAGATCCCACTAGCAGTGGAAAATCCACTTTCACATTCATATTACCTGTGTAAGAACAGCACTGAAGAGAAGCTAGTGTAAGGCAAGGTTTTGAAGGAAAAAGGAAATGCCAAAATATGACATTGGTGAACAACTCCAGATGATAATCAGATTTTTTATGGTCAAGAGAAACCACCTTTTTATCTGCCTTTTAGAACACCCAAATCTTTATCTACATTACATTTCTTGGCGCTTAAATCATATCTGTATTCACTGGGTTTTGTCAGTGTGTTGAAGCAGGTTCAATGGAAAAAGTAAATATGATCAATGTTGTTCACGCTGTATGAAATATTGATCCAAGAGGGATGCTTCTGCAACAGAGGTATAGTAATAAAAATCGTGAGAATCAAATATTGGCAGTCTTCATTTATGCATAGTTCAAAGAAAAAAAAAGGATATTTGTCCCATGAACTTTATTATTAGAATTTCCCTGCCAGGGTGTTTCCTGTAATAGTCTTATGATTTTTATGATTTTGTAGCTAAAAATGTCCCCTTATTATCACCAAAGGAACCCCACAAATTCTGCTCATATCTAAGCAAGGTTATTTAACTCCTTCAAGGAGAGATGGTAGTAGGTGTATTGATAGTATTTGGATTTAGAGGTTGGTAACTGTATTTTGGAAAGGACAGGATTGCAGATTGGTTAGACTTGATGACTATAGCGTCCCTGTCAGTAATGCACAGCTCTGCAACTTGGTATAACAGCATTCCCAGGCAAGTGACCCAGGCAGTGACCCTGGTGTCCCTGGCTTTGTTTCCTTTTTGTTTATGTTTGTTTTAAGGCCACACCAAGCAGTGCTCAGCTTACTTGACTCTGTGTCAGGTTTCACTCTTAGTAGTGCTCAGGTAACTATTTGTGATGCTGAGGGGCAAACCAAGTTGGCTGTATGCAAGGCGAGTGCTTAAATGCTGACCTCTAAGAACACATATTCCACAGCAATGTTTCATTACAACTTTATTTTTAAAAAATTACCACAAGCTATCACTGATTGACTTTTTTCTATTTTTAATATTTATTATTTTAGTTTTTTTTAGTTATGAGGTTCATTTCCGGCAGGACCAAGCATGTAGAGGCCTGTGGGACTAGAGATTGAGCTCTGGGTCTCACAAATGCAAATGCTGTACTATTTGCAGCACACTCAAGACCCTTCTGACTTTGTTCTTGAACATGAAATTATTGTCTTTGCCATTTTATTAAAAATTTAATTTTATTTTGCAAATAAATCTTTGGTAAATGTGTATTCTCTCTGATGTGCTGGTTCTCAAGTATCAGGGTATGACTAAGGTCAAATCTACCATGATAAAATGATGCCTATAATATCTCCAAAAATACCAGGGCAACAGAATATTAGTTTCTCCCAAAATAATGATGAGATCTCATGATATAATTCCATAATCGAATTTTCTGATTTTGCATTTTCAATGTTCAGTGGGGCTTCAAAGTTCATTAGGACTAGTTAGGGAAAGAAAAACAGGAGCCTTAGGAAAACTAGGAGCTAGGATAACTTTTTTTTTGTTAAAGATTACCACAAAAGTTTGAAATCAGAAATTTTGATAGATCATTGACCTCAGCTGGCACAGATAGACAGAGACAAGTATAAGGGAAGGAAATAGTCTATTGGGGTGCACTCCCGAGTGGAACCTATAGCCTCTGGTGAGGCCGGGGTAAAGCCGCCCACTGGGGGTGACTGAACAGGACTCTTAAACTGTCTTGGGAGGGGACAAGGGAACCAAGACTACTGGAACTGGTGTGCTTGGTCTTGTTCCTGTTAACTGCAGGGGTGTCTATGTGGTAAAGAATAGAATGCGGTCTGGTAGCATCCTGGTGCTGGGTGGGCCAAGAATCCTGCCTTCCGAGCTTGGAGCAAAATGATTTCTGATTGTAGGAACGCTGCCATCTCATCAGCTGATCACCGTTTGCTCCCGGTTGCCATTTTGTCCGAGCAAACCCCACACTAGTCATAAGGCGGCATTTACAATGTGTCGATGGTGAGTAAGCAGAAGACCTGGCACAGCAGAGCCCAGGTTACCTCCAAGGCCTGAGGATCTTTTAGTACAATCTTTCAAAACATATTTATTGCCATTAAACATTTATTATCCATGTATTTACCTAAGTGGGTCTTGAACTTATTTATGTTTTGGCTTTATGTCTACTTCAGGTAACAAATCCCATATGTTTATGTCTCTTCCAGGCAAACATTTTCCTGTAAACTTAGAGCCTATTTTTATGAAAAACTAAAACTGACATAATTAAGAGATGCCCAAAGTTTATTATTGCAGGAAGCTCTTAAAACTGCCAAAGTTGTCTTTTCAGAAAGGGTCTTACATGCTCCATCTTATATGGCATACTATGCCAATGAAATACCATTAAATGGTCATTTTTTAAAACATTTTTAGGCATCAAAATTTACTTTAAAAGTGCCCATGGGACCTCAGATAAAATTGGCAACAGATGAATTTTTCTATTAGTAGATGATGTAATTTTTCTCAGTATAATTTAATATCACAAAACCCTGGTAGGAGAAAACTAAAAATAAATTATATATATAATTTATTTTATATATATAATATAAATCATATATTATAAAACATAAATTATAACTAAAATAAATTATATATATATATACACATATATATATATATAATTTATATTTTAGTTTTATCCTACCAGAACATAAGCATCTTGGAGGCAGACCTGATGTTCGTTCAGTGCTTCTGATTGTGTACTGTCAAATGAGGGAAGAAGAGTGGAGAAGCCAAAACAAGTTTTCCTGAAAAGTTGACACCTTTTATCTTATAGTGGCCTCTTAACCTCCTGTGAGATAAGCAGGGTTGTTTATCCTTACTCCAAATTCACAAGAGAATCTAAACCCCTGTGTCGGGAACTCCACCAGGGGTCCCGACAGTACCGGGAAGCAAGTTCCCTTCTACCTCCGAGCCGGCGGGGAATGGATGAAAACTCAGGAATCCAATGCAGTTTTAAAAGGCTTTACTTATCACAGGTTCAGAATACAAATCAGCAATAAGAAAAACCCGGTGCTTAGGATTCCTGGCTAGAACCCCAGCCACGTGTAGGCCAAGATGGCGGCCACCATGTGTAAAGGCCCTGTAAAGAGGAGACAAAGACAAGACCCCCAAGAAGTGTGCGAGCTCACAAAGAGAGAGCCCAAAAAGAGAGAGAGCAAGAGAGGAAGCAGGCTAATTTTATACCCCTGCAACTCAGACCTAACTCCCACTATTATGGAAAGCAGGGAGGTCAAATGCCCTCAGGTAATTTCTCCCAGCACCTCACCTAGGCCCTTTTATATGCTAATGTATTGAGCCAAGATCTGCCTGGAAAAACCTTTATAGGGTAGAGAAGGGGGTTTCTGAGATGGCTTATCTCTGTACCAAAGTCTAATACTAGTACCAGTTAAATATTTCTCCAAGCCTTCACAAGTCTCCTCTACTTCACGGTAGTTTTGTATTTTAGTTGCCTTTGAGTTATCAGGGAGCCATGCTTGCTTGCTTGAAGGCAAACAGCATTTCTCTCTGGTCTAATTACTTAGGGATCCAACGTGGCCAGGCAAATATGCTGGTAAGATCTAGCTAGTCCCACGATGATTGTGGTAGCATGAGAGAATATTTATACCAGCTGGTACAGAATACATGGTCAGATAAACTGCCACATTTAGACTACCCCCTTATCAGAGGCTCTTAGAGGAGTCCTGCAACACCCCTGGATAAGAAAGGTCTTGCTCACAGTCGCTTAGTGTAAGACACCAAAGGAATTAGCTTCAAATGCCCCCTACCAGAAATTTTGGCTGAATTTTTAAATTATGAGACAGGAAACACTCTTTCCTCTCTCTCTCTCTCTCTCTCTCTCTCTCTCTCTCTCTGTCCCTAAAGATGTGCAAAGAAAGTTCTAATATAATACACATTGACAATTTCATTTTTTTTTGTTTTAGACATTCTAGCTGTAACCACAGACTGAAAAAGTATTGTCTACTCTCCATATGTCCTTGCATAGTTTTCTCTCTCATATCATCTTGTCATTTTGAAAATGAAATACTAATTGCCATCTTTCCAAGTTCCAGTTGAAGTTAGTCAGTCTGGGAATCAGGATAATTCCTCTGTGCTGGATGGAATCAGAACAAGAAGAGCCAGGACAGTGTCTGAGAGGAAATGTAGAGCTTTTATGGGGGATAAGGGGGGAGAGAAAAATCAAATCTGAAAGCCTGGATTTTGGGGGGAAAGAAACAGTTAAGAGACCACCTGATGCAGTGAGCTGCCAAGACCACCACAATGTTCATAGAAGATTAGACAGGGAACAGATGTGAAATAACTAGAATCCTTCAGAGAAAGATAGCAATGACATAAATTAACCTTGTCTAGGACCTGACAAACGAACTACGCACTTTTTGAAGTCTGAAGAGTGAAGCCATTTTTTATGGACGTTCCAAGGTTATATACCTTTAGCCAAAGAACAAGTTTAATTAGAGCCAGTTGTTTACAGGGAAGGAAGTGAGCCCAGTATGACTGCATTGAAAATAAGTGAGTGAGCTGCTCAACAGCTAAGGTTTCCTTGCCTTCTCTTCAGCTGATAAGGTTCCCTTCACCCTTAGAGATTGTTTTTGTATGTTTTCCTGAAACTGGAGAAACAAAGTAGTGAAAACATTCCTGATTCCTGATCCTCTATTCTGGCAGGATTTGGGGTATGGTCTTCTCTGAAGTTGATTTTTCTGTAGGGTTGTGGCACACACAGCTGACGGACCACATTCCCAAGAGGCTGTGCCACGGTAACCTAAGATGCGCAGTGGCGTTCCAATGAGAGGTGTGGATGCTACGGTACCTAAAAGAGAGTCTATTCCAGGGAAAACCATTAGGGGTGGGCTTGAAGCCAGAGACGGGCTTCATTAGGGTTGAGGTTAAGGGAGAGAGAAGTGATGGGACTTAGCGTATCACTGGGAAGACCCTTTAGGTCAAGGTGTTCCAGGAATTCCTGAGTAAACATCGTATTTTTTTTATTATACCACTGTGATATATACAGTTACAAAAGTGTTCATATTTGGGTTTTAGTCATACAGTATTCTATCACCCATTCCTCCACCAGTGTCCATTTCCCACCACCAATGTCCCCTGATTCCCCCACCCCCCAGCAGCCTATGACTATGGCAGGCAATTTTCACTTCTCTCTCTCCCTCTCTCTTTCTCTCTCTCCCTCCCCTCTCTTTTCTTATATATTGTGGCATACAATACATACATTTCGAGGTTATCATGTAATAATGGGATATTAATTTCCTTCCAAACGGGAGTTCAATTTCCTTTCGTCTACTTTCAAGGCTCAGTTCTACACTGGTATCATCATTTACAATAATTATTAGTACACTGTTCCTTTCTCTGTATTGCCTAACCTCTGACTCCTACACATTTGCAAGTTCTACCCACTGACAAGACCTTCTGATTCATGTTTTGTCTGGCCTTGGGTATTGATATCATACTATTTTTTTAATATCCTGCAATGAATGCAGTCATTCTATATCTGTCTTTTTCCATCTGGCTAATTTCTCTCAGCATGATCCTCTACATGTCCATCTATTTATAGGCAAATTTAATAACTTCATTTTTCCTAACAGCTGCATAGTATTCTATTGTGTAGATGTACCAAAGTTTCCTTATCCAATCATGAGTTCTTGGGCACTCTGGTTGTTTACAGATTCTGGCTATTGTGAATAGAGCTGCTATGAAAATAAAAGTTCAGATGGTGGTTCTGCTGTGTGTTTTTGACTTCCCAGGGTATATTCACAGAGTGTATGGCTGGATCAAATGGGAGCTCAATTTCTAGTCTTTGGAGGAATGTTCATATTGTTTTCCAAAAAGGCTGAACCAGTTGATATTTCCAACAACAATGGATGAGAGTCCCTTTCTCCCTGAATCCACGTGAGCACTTGTTGTTCTTGCTCTTTTGGATATGTGCCAGTCTCTATGGTGTGAGATCACTTCTCCCTGTTGTTTTGACTTGCATCTCTCTGATGATTAATGATGATGAGCATTTTTTCATATACCTTTTGGCCATTCAAATTTCTTGTCTTAGTTTCTGTTTAGTTCTTCTCCCCATTTGTTGATGGTGTTGGCTGTTTTCTTTTTGTAAATTTCTACCAGTGCCTGATATATTCTGGATACTAACTCCTCATCAGTTGGGCATTGGGTGAATATTCTTTCCCACTCTGTGGGCTGTCTTTGTATCTTGGTCATAGTTTCTTTTGAGGTGCAGAGCTTTTTAGTTTCATGTAGTCCCATATGTTTATCTTTGCTTTAGTTGCTTTGTTAGCAGTTTCATCTTTGAAGATGCCTTTAACTTCAATGTTGTGGAAGGGGTTTCCTATGTTTTCTTTGCTGTACTTTATGGATTCACGTCTGAGATTGAGATATTTAATCCATTTTGATCTGACTGTTGTGCATGGTCTTAGACAGAGGTTCAAATTAATTTTTTACATGTAGCTGTCCAGTTTTCCCAGCACCACCTGTTGAAGAGGCTTTCTTTGCTCCATTTCACACTTTTTGTTCCTTTAAATGATCATGTATTTGAGAATGGGTGTCAGGATACTGAGAAAGCATCTTTAAGAACTAGAAAATAACTTAGAAGTTCCACCAGTAATCATGGGGACAATGATCAGATTCTCCTAAATATCTGTGGAATATTTCTTTACCAGGGAAGGAACTGGGATGTTAACAAGGTTGTGATCCCGACAGAAGTTGGGGAGTAGGTTACTCACTGGGAGTCTGTACTTGACTGAGACCATGTGGGTGAATCTGCTGAGTTCTGAGTTTGGAAATTAGTTATGGTTCTGGGTCCTGGAGAGCTACAGATGAGCCCAACTCTCTACAGGGCTCACTATAAACTGGTTGAACTGATCCAAGAGAGAAAAAAGAACAATTATTGTTGGTAAGTAAGAGATTAGTTTTTTCTTTTGTTCCCTGTGTCAAATTTGTACATGACAAGTAGAACCTGTGTACTAGGTATAAACTGTATCAACCAAATTTTAGCCTGCAGCCTAAAATTTCTCTTTCACACTCTTGAAATGCTACCTATACTTTAAGGTATATCAGAACATTACAGTTCTCAAGGTGTATCACCAAGATCTAATAATTCACTTTGTTCCTTTTCTTCCTTGTATCCAACTAATCCCTCCATAATAAAAGAATGGAAAAGTTTCAGGAAGAGCAACAAAGTTTCAGAGTAAGAGGCACTGGGTGGAGAGGCAAGCTAGGATACAGTCAGCTGTGGGCATTATTGGTGAGCGCTTCTGGGTATAAGATATTTAAGCTGAGCAGACAGGAGAGATCCAGGAAAATCCACTAAAAAGAGTGAGCAAGGCCAGTAGAGGCAAACTTAGTTCACTAGGAATTTACTTTCCTGTTTCTAATATCCCTAAATTCAGTCCTGAGAGGGGCTTGAGCTTTCTTCTTTGTAGGATATTCTTGCCAGAGTGGGGGCAGAAACATTTTTGGTTTCAGACCTCTTAGCCAAATCCAGGTGAGATCCTACCTGAAAGTCTTGAATATAACAAATCTTTCCATGCAGGGATCATATGTTATTCCTGCTTACATCACAGCTTAGAGATGTCACACAACAGATGCCCTAGGTCTGATTCAGCAAATCTATGCTCTGAGCATCTTTCACAAGAGAACGTGATCTAGGGTTCTCATGCATGGCATTCCTTCTTCTTGCAGTGCTTTTTCATTAGCACCAGTAGGCATCCTCTTAGCCATCGTTTAGGACTCAATAACTTGCATTTTTTTAAAAAAAAATAGACTTTCTTCACAAGATTTTTCCTTGTTTAAACATCTGGTAATATATGTCACAGTGTGTTATTATTGTTGGTTTCTTTCTTCTTACTCTTTGAACTTTGACCTGATTGGGGTCATTGTATATTATTTCTAGTATCACTGTCACTGTATCACTGTCTTCCTGTTGTAGCTCAAGGGCATCCGCTTGCTCCAGGGACAGGAAGAGCCTCAAACCATTCTTCAGGTCATGGAATTGAGGTCCATAATTGTTACTAGTTTTTGGCATAACAAATAAAACATGGGTAGCTTGCCAGGTTCTGCAAAGGGAAAGATCAGGTTTTCTCTTGGATGGAGCTCTGAGGAACTATGGAGTCTGGATGTTGAGAATGACTGACTGCATTATGTGTGGGTTGCTCTGGCTTCTTGCTAGGCTTACTGGGATGACAGGTCTCAGTTAAAACCTGTCTAGAATTGTATACAGTGTATAAATGTGAAAGATCCCGGAAGGACCTTATCCTAAAATCAGTATTATCTAAGAATATCGGGTGGCGAGCCCCTTACCGAGAAGTCAGCTCCATGGGTTGCTTCCATGTGGGGCTGGCTGAACAGTGCATGTGGGTCTGGAGTGGATGGGTCTGGATCTCTTCCGGGGTTGCAGAAATAATAGAGTATTATTATAGAAATATTATACTATATTATTTCTGCTACATATCAACTATTTATGCTTACTAGAAATAATTTCTAGTAATTTCTAATATTATTTCTATTATTTCTAATAATTTCTAATATTTCTATAATAATACTATATTATTTCTAGTAAGCATGAATAGTTGATATATAGCAGGAGAGGGGTTCCCAAGGGTAAAGATTCTTAGCCAACTAGCATAGAGGTTCACTGATAAGGCCTGAGGCTCTAGCACTGCTCCGGCCCTGCAGTGTGGGGAGCACCAGCATGGTCTAGGCAGTGTTCAAAGACCTCTAAGACTAAGCCAGTGATGCTGGAGATGGGGCGTACATGATACACGAAACTGAATCTAGGTAGTACATGGGCCAGGAATGCACCTTAACATTGGTTTCTGCTTCCTGATACTCCATTTAATCTGATAAATTCACTGAAAGTTACATAAAGATACTTATCCTGGACCTTACAAACTTCCCAGAAGATTTTCAGCTTGTTTAGGGCAGCTAAGTGCTTAGCAGCAGAAAAACACCACCTGGGTTATAATATGAATAGTTTTGTCTCTTTAATTATGATTGCCACAAAGAGCAAATTTTCTCCAGTGTTGTCTAGTCAAATACCCTTAATTTTCGTTCTAAACATTTTTTAACTTGGCACCTGAAAAGGCAGGTTGCTCATTCGCCATATGAAGAGCTGACATGCATTTCTGGGCTTGTTGAGCAGTGAAAGATTTTTTAAGAAATAAGAGTCTCTCTAATGACTGCAAATAGAATTCGTCAAGTAAAAGCCCATCTGATTGCTCAGGATCAGCTGTGCAGCTGGGAGGCAGATGTGCTGGGTCTGCTTTGCCAGTGCCATGGAGAAAAGTCATAGAAGACTGAGCACACAGGACACTGTAATTTTGTATCTGATTTTCTGCCTTTGGATAGACAGAAGCTCCTATTGTGAATCTCTTGTATGGGCCTCTTAATCTCTAGAATGGAGCCAGTGTGTGAAACAATTTCTGTGAATTGTTAATTTAAGGTAGTGTCAGAAAGTGGGCTTGTTTGCGTAGGTTGATAGGCTTAGAGGCTGGAGGGCCATGTCCTTTGCTATGGCAATTATTCATCCGTAGTTTAGAGAAAAGCTGCCCCAAGAGAGTGTTTCTACAGAAATTGCTCTCCTTCCTTTATTTCTTCCTTTCACCGTCATTTCCATCCTTTCTTTCTTCCTTAATCCTCCTTTTCTCCGCTATTCTCTCAATTCTCTTTCGTAGACTCTGTATTGTGAATATTTCCAAATACATTAAACTATTCTATATAATATATAAGTATATAAACACTATAGAATACTATAATCCTATTCTCATGTTCCTGTTATCCACATTCATCATCAATTTGTCCTTTTATGACTCAGAATACAGATGAACTTGATTTCTAGGATCCCTTCTTAATATATATATTGCATCAGTGAGGTACACAACTAAAAAAGTTGTTCACTATTGGGTTTTATTCATGGAATGTTTCAACACACATCCCTTCACCAGTGTAGATTTCTCACCACCAATGTCCTAATGCCCAGTTTCCTTCCTGAGTCACTCCCCTGCTCCATGGCAGTTTCTCTCTCTCTCTCTCTCTCTCTCTCTCTCTCTCTCTCTCTGTCTCTCTTTCTCTGTCTCTCGTTTGATCCCTTATTTTTCTAATAACATAGATGTCTTTCTTCATCTCATCAGTTCTTGATTAGGATTTTTTTCTGTTATAAGAAAAAAAAATATATAAAAGAAATATATAAGAGGGCAGAGGTACATTCAAACTGTTATTACAAAGCTAATGGTCCAGTTGTCCCTATGTAAGGTCATATATGGACAGTCTCCCCATTTTTTTCAATGCCTCAAAACTATCCAAATAGAGATTCAATCTAACATGAGAGAAATATGCAAGTACTTAACTTTTTATTTAGTTCTGTGAATTACAAAGTTATTAATGATTGGGTTTCAGGCATAAAAAGTCCAAGCATCCCCTTTCCTCCAACAATGTCCCTAGTTTCTCTCCCACCCAGCAGACAGTCTATGATGGTTACTTTCATTCATTCATTCATTCATTCATTCATTTGTTCGTTCATCCGTTCACCCATCCATCCATCCATTCATTCATTAATTTATTTGTTCATTCATTCATTCCTTTGTTTGTTTATTTAATTTCTTTAAAAATTATGACAGTTACTTTTAAAGTAACTTTTTAGGCACTGTGGTTCCCAGTATTTTTCTTGACAGGTATTTTTATGCATAGCACTTCACCACCATCCAGCACTGCCTCCTCCTTCCAAGTGACCACTTCCCTCTGCAGTTAGAGTTGTCTTCCCTGTCCTGTCCTTGCCCCCCCATCCCTCCCTATGTTGTCAGGCTTCCCACTGAAGACAAGTTCATATGTTTGTCCTTTCTATTTGCTAATTCCCTCTATGTTCATTTATAGTCCAAGTATAAAAAAATCATTCTGTGTCAGTCTCTTTCCCTTATATTAACTTTAATCACCATGATACTCTCCAGACTGTTTATATCGTAGCTAGTTGCAAGATTACATCTTTTCTTATGGTTGAGTAATATTCCATTCTGCAGATGTACCATAGTTTCCTGTTGGGTGCTTGGGTTGTTTCCAAATTTTGGTTATTTTGAGTAACGCTGCAATGATCATAAGAGTACAACTATCTTTTATGCATTGTGTTTTCTGTCCTTGGGATATATCCTAAGAAGTGGAATTGCTGGGTTATATTGAAGCTTAATTCCTAGTTTTCTGAGGGTGTGTCGACCAACACTGGGAGCCAAGTGGGAATGCAAGGGTGAGTCAGATGACACGTTTTTCTTCAAATGAATCTCTAAGATATGTTGCCAGGTGCTTTCACCAGAATTGTTGTTCATAGGCAATTTTATATATATTATAGATAATTTTTCTAGAAATTTAATATAAAATTTTTATAAATTTATTCCAGAATTTTTTTTAGACCCCCACTCCATGAGGGCCTCCATTTTCCACATCCAGACTTCTCTCTCGTCAGAACTCCACCCAGCAGACCAGCCTATCACAGTCCGGCTCATCGAAATCCACCCTGCTGCAGTCTTTTTAATCTGGCCCAGGTATGCTGATCCAGAGACAGACATGGGGCAGAGCTGCTACTTGCTCTCCCTGTGCCCAGCCGCTTACAAGGAGCCCAGGAGAGATGGCGGGTTCTAGCCCTGGCCTGCCAGCCCAGCAGAGCCTTGCAACAAGCCAGACGACCCCCCCACTCCATGAGGGCCTCCATTTTCCACATCCAGACTTCTCTCTCGTCAGAACTCCGCCCAGCAGATCAGCCTATCACAGTCCGGCTTTGCGGCCGCATAGCGGCTGCGCGGTTCATCATTAAATGCTGGACTTAGAGATGACTGCAAGAGTATGCTACCTGCACGGCAGAGCCTGGCAAGCTACCCGTGTTGTATTTGATATGCCAAATACCAGTAACAATTATAGACCTCATTCCGGAATGGATTGAGGCTCTTTATGTTCCTGGAGCAAGCAGATGCCCTTGGGCTCTACTAGCATGAGACAGGACATATGGAGATGTTACTGGGGCCCGCTCGAGGAAATCGATGAAGAACGGGAAGACAGTGATACAGTGACAGTGATTCCAGAATTTTTTAATAAAATTTTCCAGTATTTACACCAGTAGTGACCACTATTATTGCCTTCTGGAAGCCTGATATCTCAGGAGAAAATGTTCTTCTGCTTCCCCTCCCTCCTCGCTCCTCCACAACCCTGCTGGTCTTCCTTTCTTTATTTTTGTTTTTTGGATGTACCCAGTGACACTCAGGTCTTACTCTTTGGTCTGTGTTCTTAGATCACTCTTAATGGGCTTGGGAGAATGTGTGCAATGTTGGGAATTGAACATGGTTCTATCTCGTACAAGGCAAGTGATTTACATGCTGTACTGTCTCTCTGGCCACATTCTTTCTTTTTTTTTTTTTTTGCTTTTTGGGTCACACCTGGCGATGATCAGGTGTTTACTCCTTGCTTTGCACTCAGGAATTACTCCTGGCGGTACTCAGGGGATCATATGTTATGCTAGGGATCTAACTCAGGTCAGCTGCTTGCAAGGCAAATGCCCTACCTGCTGTGCTATCACTTCTGTCTCATCATTTTATTTCTCAGGATAAGTCTCCTTAATTTTCTGGTGGGAAAGATAAAACCTAATTGCTTTATTTGCTTTCCTTTTTTTTAAATTGACTTGCTTTTCCTTTTCATCCTTGTCAAAGAATGATTATTAAACATTTAAAACTTTAATATATGTGCTGCCAAAGTGAGCCCTTTAAAACTATAAAAATTGACTAAGCAATTGACATTATCTAATATATTGGTACTTTTCATAAACTGACTCTATAATTGGACTTTGATTTTTGAGTCATCTAGTTGTTTAAATGCCTCTGCCTAAATAATTTGCTGCTTAAAAATATCAACTTGATAGTGCATAGATTTTGCAAACAATGTTAATGTTCTTTAGAAAATGAAGTTAGCAGAAAGGTGGGTGGGAGGTAGAACTCACTTAAGTAGTTTTCCATTTGTAATTTTTGACTAGTTTCTGGAAAAACTTTATATTGAAATCATTTTGTGTGGCTTTTAGGTCTGCTAAATGTTTCATAGTCACTTATTAACTGTTTCTCCTTCTAGAAAGTAAGTTATAGGAAAAACTAATGGTTTTGAGTGTCGTTTCAAGCAGTTACCATCAAATTTAAAGTCAAGTTCAGAGAAAATAACTAGCTATACTACATAGGTAACATGAATGTATTAATGCAAGTTTAGATACTCTTTAAGAATGAACTTATGTATATATATATATATATATAAAAGAGAGAAAGAGAGAGAAAAGAGATAAAGAACCTGCCATAGAGGCAGGCTAGGGTAGTGGGGAAGGAATTGGGGACATTGATGGTGGGAAAGGGACACTGGTGGAGGGATGGGTGCTGGAAAACTCTATGACTGAAAACCAAACATGAACATCTTTGTAATTGTATATCTCAAGGTGGTATAATAAAATATTTTTAAAAAATTAAAAAAAAATTATGAATGAAAAAAAGAATAAACTAATATAGGAGGTAGAAAAAGTCATCCTAGTATTTAAATGAATATTTGACACCCTCATAAGGAATCTGATTGAGGAGCACAGTGGGGAGGGCATTTGCCTCGCACGCCGCTGACCCGGGTTCGATCCCCGGCATCCCATATGGTTCCCCAAGCACTGCCAGGGTAATTCCTGAGTGCAGAGCCAGGAGTAACCCCTGAGCATTGCTAGGTGTGACCCAGAAAAAAAAGAAAAGAAGAAGATAATGTTGAAAGCACCTCTTCTGTCTATGTATACACCTATACATGCATATCTGTCTTGCGCGCACACACACACCCCAACCACCCCTGTGCCCTGTGACCAGAGAGGACTATGCTCAGACCCTTGGGATTGCCATGCGGGAGGACAGGCTGAGCCCCCTCTTGCCTGTGGGGAGTGAGAGGCGCCTGTAGACGACACAGTCGTCCTCAGTAGCTCCTCCCTGGCATCGCCACCTCCGTGGGCTGGGCAGCACCTGTGTGCCACTGGGCCCTCTTCCCCCTCCCGAAGCCCAGTTTGCCTTTCCAAACGGGCCCAGCCTGTTTCCTCTGCCGTCTCCACCCTCCCAAATTGGTGAGCCCCACGGTCTGGAATTTACACTGTCTCCAAGAAGAAAGATTAGAGTCATCCCACGGAGAAAGGGTTCCCTTCTTCAGTCCTGTTTATAATCCTCGGCTCCCCCACAAGCTCCTCCTCCTAGCACAGTGGCCCCATTGTATGGGGGAACACTCCCTGACCTGTAAGGGCGCTCTGTTGGGGTGTGTGTGAAGTGTGTGGGGGGGAGAGAAACGAGAATATTGTGGGCATGGGTTTGGGTTTTCCTAGAAGGTGAAGTGGAAAACTAGGAGTGATTCTGTAAAGTGTGCTCTGGAAATGGTTGGAGCTGTAAAACAGAGAGGTTATGGAAATTAAGTTACCTAGTGAGACTCACGGACATGGGGCAGAGCTGCTACTGGCCCTCCCTGTGCCCAGCCGCTCATGAGGCGCCCGGAAGGGATGGCAGGTTCTAGTCCTGGCCCACCACCCGAGCAGAGCCACACAACAAGCCAGATGACCCCCACTCCATGAGGGGCCTCCATTTTCCACATCCGGACTTCCCCCTCGTCAGAACTCCACCCAGCAGACTATCATAGCCCGGCTTGCACAGCCGCTTGGCGTGCGGTTCATCAATAAATGCTGGATTTTTAGATGACTACAAGAGTATGCTACCTGCACGGCAGAGCCTGGCAAGCTACCCTTGTCGTATTTGATATGCCAAATACCAGTAACAATTATAGACCTCATTCCTATGACCTGATGGAATGGTTTGAGGCTCTTTATGTTCCTGGAGCAAGCAGGTTCCCTTGGGCTCTACTTGCATGAGACAGGTCATATGGAGATGTTACTTGTGCCCACTCGAGCAAATCGATGATGAACGGGAAGACAGTGATACAGTCTTCAAATTTAGAACCACTAATTTGAATATTTAATTTCACTTATCATATATTAATGAATTTGCTAAAGTAATTACATTTCTATAACATATGGTGTATTTTTTTTCCTTTGGACTTAAAGAGCTTTTGGGAAGTGATGGAATGTTGTTCTCAGAATGTATTGAAAAAAAAGAAGATTAAAATATTTCTATCACTTCCTTTGCTTGACATGCTTTGGTTTAAAATCAAGACATTAGAATGAGTGGATTTTGTCAGATGATGATAGCTCCTAACAAGGACATGTACATTATAATCAAATAATAAAGTTGTCTGTAAACATAACCATAAGTACAAGAGTTGCTTGTTTCTCTTCTCTGCTGTGGCTTTAAGCTTAATCTCCAGGATTATTAGGCACCACACATATGATTTTGGATGTATGCACATAATGAGAATTTGGCCTTCTGTATAAGTCAAAGGAAAAACAGTACTTGGTATTCATCTAAAAATATGTTGGAAATTTATTTTCCTTCTCAACTTAGTGTTGCTCAGGAGAAGTATACACTGCCAATTAATATTTAGATTTCTCAACAATTCTGTCTTTTTCTCCTTCAGAGTTTCAAGGAAATATGTCAAATCTTCTGCAGCCAGCCACTTTTCATAATTTTCCTGTTTATTCCGGTGTGTGCTATAAACCATATTCTCATGGCAGGTACAGAGCAATCTATCATGTGGCCGTCTTCTGTATTAGCCCTGTCACCAAGTCCTCCAGGAAATGAGGCTCAGTATTGTCTCAGAACTCAAACAGGCCCACTTTCAGCCTGAATCCCTTGCTCCATTCCAAACTGATGACTTCCAGCCGTCAAAGAATTTCATCAAAAACTTAATTGTGGGGAGAAGTGGATGTATTATTGAGTCTCACTTCAGTATCTCAAGCCATAACTTATTAACTGATTTCACAGATATAAACTGAGCCCTTACTTTGTGCCAGGAACTGCTCTAGGTGAAAGGGATATAAATGCAAGTGAAAAGTTGTGAAAAAGACTAGTAAAAAATTGATCCAGTTTCTTTTGATAGAAGTAGGCAAAGAAATTAAGTTTTATGGTGGAAAACTGAATGGGCCCTATAGAAAGTTGGCTGGGAATGACTGATCTACGGAGGCCATTGAATGTCAAGAATGAACCAGATGTGCAAAAGATCAAGCACAAAGTACAGAATCCATGGAAAGTAAAAAGAACCTCAAGAAAGAAGGCATGTGATGTATTAGAAGAACAAAAGGATGGCCAGTATGCTGGGATAGAAAGTAAGAGGATTGTATGAACCAGAAGGTAGATTAGAGAGGTTTTATGAAACTAAGGTGAAAGGTTGGATTCTATTTGTTCTCAAAGAAGCCATGTGGAAAGCAATGATAGGACTGGAGTCATTGTGAATGCTCATGATTTGCTGTGGAGAGGATATAGATTGATTATCAGGGGGAAAAAGTGAAAAATAGAAGGCTATTGCAATAAGCAGACCAGGTGAGAGAGGTTTTGAAAATAAATCTAAATAGAATTTGTTGAATTCTTAAAAACTGGTGGCAAGCAGAAGGGGGAAACAAAGAGAAAGAAATGGGTGGGCGCATCTTTCTAGAGTTGACATAGTGCTGCTGTTTGGTGATTGAAGTGAATCCTATACTCATAGAGAGGTTTGAAGCTACCCACTTGAATTTATAAATATTATAAACCAATGATATCCCCCCATACTTTCTTAAAGAGAGAAAAATAGGAGTTACTGTTGTAAACAAAGAAAAATTAGGAGTTACTGTTGAGTTAATGTGAATATTCAGGGAAGAGAAGTAAGGATAATTTTTCAGTTTTGGGATTTGGACTATAGACAATGTAACCACAAAACTAATTTGTTTTGTGATGGGAATGATTAGTGGTGTGAATTATTTCTTTTATTTAGACATAATGATAATAATATGAAGATTGTACCTGGATATATTAGTCTGGATCCTAAAAGAGCCCCAAGATATAACTCTGGGTTCACCATCACTCCGATTTCTTTCAAGATATGGTCAAGATAATTTTACCTAAAGTGTGAAAAGGGAGGTTTCAAGATGAAATACCAGAGATTTCAACAAGTGCTGGCGTGGATGTGGGGAAAAGGGGACACTCATCCATTGTTGGTGGGAATGCCGGCTGGTACAGCCTTTCTGGAAAAACAATATGGACATTCCTCCAAAGACTAGAAATTGAACTCCCATTTGACCCAGCCATACCACTCCTGGGAATATACTCTGGGAAACCAAAAATACGCAGCGGAAACACCATCCCTACTTTTATGTTCATAGCAGCATTATTCACAATAGCCAGAATCTGGAAGCAACCAGAGTGCCCGAAAATCGATGACTGGATAAAGAAGCTTTGGTACATCTACACAATGGAATACTATGCAGCTGTTAGGAAAAATGAAGTTATAAAATTTGCCTACAAATGGATGGACATGGAGAAGATTATGTTGAGCAAAATTAGCCAGAAGGAGAGAGAGACAGACACAGAATGACTGCATTTATATGCATAACATAAATATATATGTACATATTAAGATACCAATATCCAAGGTCAAGTGAAACATATATCAGGAGGTCTGGTCAAAGGTGGAAATTATCACAAACGTGTGGGAGTCAGAGGCTAGGTAAGACAGAAAATGGAACAGTGTGCTAACAATTGTCGAGGGTACTAATGCCAACCTAGAACTGAGCATTAAATAGAGGCAAAAAGATACACATGACAACCCTTTAATGTATGTTCTGTAATCCATAGTCTGGAGGGGAAGGAAAAGAGAAAGATAGAGAAAGGGAAAGAAATAAAGAACCTGCCATGGAGCAGGGCTGGGGGAGGGGAGGGAAGCGGGGACGTTGGTGGTGGGAGATGGGCACCGGTGGCAGGATGGGTGCTGGAACACTGTATGACCAAAACCCAAATATGAACTTTTTAATTGTATATCTTTGTAATTGTAAAAATAAAAAATAAAAAAAAGAAATAAAGAACCTGCCATGGAGGAGGGCTGGTGGAGGGGGAGGGAACCGGGACGTTGGTGGTGGGAGATGGGCACTGGTGGCGGGATGGATGCTGGAACACTGTATGTCCAAAACCCAAATATGAACTTTTTAATTGTATATCTTTGTAATTGTAAAAATAAAAACTTAAAAAAAAATACCAGAGATTTCAGAAGCTAGACATCCGCAAGCAGAGAAGACAATAGAGTCAGAAATGTAGGAGCAAAGTCAGGGACCTGTCCTTTGCCAAAAAATGAGAGAACATAATGTTTTTTTCAAGACAGAGCTCATTGAAAGATCAGAACCTTCTGAGGCCATGGGAAATGTCAAAGTTCTTCCAAACTTTCTCATAACTTTGCTTATTCACCTCTTAACCAAAGTTGTCACTCAAATAGGAGGCAGATTTTACCTCTTTGCGTAGTTTCTAATTCTAGAAATGGCAGTGCATTTTCCTCCCTCAGATTTAGGAGATGTTTCTCTTAATATTGGGACTGATCCTCAACTTTATTTTTTTTAAATTTTTTATTATACCACAGTGAACATACAATTACAAAGGTGATCATAATTGGTTCTTGGTAATACAGTATACCAGCACCCATCCCTCCACCAGTGCCCCATTTCCACCACCAATGTACCCCACCCCCCTCCTGCCCACCCCCATGCTGCCTTAATAGCAGGTACCCCAGTTTCCTCTCTTTCTCTCTCTGTCTCTCTCTCTCTGTCTCTGCATCTCTCTGCCTCTTCTTTTTACACATTGTGGCTAGCCCTGCAGATATTTAGAGTTTATCACTTAAGTCTCTTTGTGTATATTCAATGGTGAGTCTTAATCTGCCATTACCATTTCCCACATTTAGTAAAACACTGGTATCTATTTATGTCGTATTAATGAATGCAGTCATTCTATATCTGTCCTTTTCCTTCTGACTAATTTCACTCCTGAAATTTGTATGGAATAATAAAACTCCACGAATAGCTAAAGCAATCCTTGGGAAAAGAAGATGGGAGGTATCACTTTCCCCAACCTCAAGCTCTACTACAGAGCAGTTGTAATTAAGACAGTGTGGTATTGGTATAGAGACAGACCTGTAGACCTATGGAATAGAACTGAGTATCCTGAAACACATTCTCAAAGATACAACCACTTAATCTTCGATAAAGGAGCAAAAAATATTACGTGGAGCAAAGAAAGCCTCTTCAACAAATGGTGCTGGGAAAACTGGGCAGCTACATGTAAAAAAATGAACTTAGACCTCCTTCTAACGCCATGCACAAAAGTCAGATCAAAATGGATTCTAGATCTCAACATCTGACATGAATCTATAAGGTACATTGAAGAAAACATAGGAGAAACGCTCTACGACATCGAAACGAAAAGTATCTTTAAAGATGACACACCACTGACCAAGCAAATGGAAGCAAAGATAAACAAATGGGATTATATAAAACTAAAAAGCTTCTGCACCTCAAAAGAAACGGTGACCAATATACAAAGACAGTCCACAGAGTGGGAAAGGATATTCACCCAGTACCCATCTGACAAGGGGTTAATATCCAGGATATATCAGGCACTGGTAGCACTCCACAAGAAAAAAACAGCCAACCTCATCAAAAAAATGGGGAGAAGAAATGAACAGAAGCTTCCAAAAAGAAGAAATTCGAATGGCCAAAAGGCATATGAAAAAGTGTTCTTCATCTTTAATCATCAGGGAGATGCAAATCAAAACAACAATGAGGTACCATCTCACACCACAGAGACTGGCACACATACAAAACAGCAAGAACAACCAGTGCTGGCGTGGATGTGGGGAAAAAGGGACTCTGATCCACTGTTGGTGGGAGTGCCAACTGGTCCAGCCCTTTTGGAAAACAATATGGGCCTTCCTCCGAAAACTAGATATTGAGCTCCCATTTGATCCAGCAATAGCACTCCTGGGAATATACCCGAGAGACCGAAAAACATATAGCAGAAACACTATCTGTACTTCTTTATTCATCTCTGCGCTATTCACTATAGCTAGAATCTGGAAACAACCTAAATGCCCGAGAACAGAGGACGGGCTAAAGAAACTGTGGTTCATCTACACTATGGAATACTATGCGGCTGTCAGAAAAGATGACATTATGAAATTTACCTGCAAATGGAGGGACATGGAGACTATCATGCTGAGTGAAATTAGTCAGAAGGATCCTCAACTTTAGAACTCATAAGTGCACCTTCTCTGCAGCCAGCAACCCACATAGATAGCCTATGTTTCCTTATAGGAAGAATGAACCAGGCTGTTCAACTATAAGTTTCAGGGAAGCGGAAGTCTGAAGAACAGCAAAAGACAAATAAATACATCCAGGCTAACATTCTATGGGGCCGTCACTTTCTTCACAGACCTATTTGTAGATTACAAGCAGCCTCTTTGGCAGGCACTTTTCTTTCTTTCTCTCTTCTTTTGGGCTTTATTATTTGAAACATAGGTACAGATAGGTTATCATGTTTTTCCCTTTTTTGTTTCTCTTAGATAGTCATTGAAATATTGTGGGGAAAGAAAGGAAATCACCATTTATTTGATAAAAATTAGTGTCTAGGCAAACTTATTGCTATGCATCTGCATGAGAAGAATAAAAATACTGTCTGAAGGCCAATGGATTCTTTGTTTATTTAAAGTCACACCTGATATTGTAGAGGGTCTGCTTCCAGCTCTCAGGGGACCACACAATGCCTAGGATAGCCTTGGGGTTTCTAGCATGCAAAACAGACATACACAGGCTTTTTAGCTTTCTCCTCAGTCTTGCTTATTGATTCCTATACATCATAAAAGCTTTAAGAATATATTTTGTAGGGGTCAAAGTGATAGTACTTTGGGGAGGGTTTTTGCCTTGCACATAATTCCAGCATCCCATATGGTCCCTTGAGCATGACCAGGAGTAATGAGTAATCCATGAGCATTGCCGGGTGTGACCCAAAAAAGCAAATATATATATAAAATATATATATATATATATATATATACATATGGAATATACTTTGTGACCAACTTTTACCAGTTGTTATTTTCTTAATTTCTTAATGATTCAGGTAATATAATAAGATTAATGTTGATTTTCTCAGTTTCTATGGCTAAGAAAATCTAGAACAGTTTAGCAAGCTAATTTTTGGTTCATCATCTTGGAAGATGGTACGAAAAAGGGCAATTAGGATTTTTGTCATTTGAAAACTTGGTTTAGGTGGAATCATTTTCAAGATGGGTGCCTCACATGACTATTGGTGGAAATCTACATACTTTACCATATAAATCTCTCCATAATTCTTGCCACTATGTCAGAAGTCATTACCCACAATATAGTGCTGAATTTCCCTCAAACTATCCAGGAGAAAAAAAGGATATAACTTTTTATTATGTAATCAAGATTACTAACATTCAATTTTTAAATTGACTCTCCTTGAGATACACAGTTACAATGTTCATGGTTGGGTTTCAGTCATACAATGTTCCAACACTGGTCCCTTCACCAATGTACATTTCTGAGAACCAATATCCCGTTTCCCTCCTACCAATCCCATCCCTCCACCAGCCTACCTCTATGGAAGGCACCTCTTTCTCTCTCTCTCTCTCTGCCTCTTTCTGCTTCTTTATCCTTTCTCTTCTCTCTCTCTCTTTCTCTCCCTCCCTATTGGGCATTATGATTATGATTTGAAATACAGTTATTGAGAGGTTATCATGCTTTTTCCTTTACCTACTTTTAGAATGCAGTTCTTATCTAGATTGATCATTTCTAACTGTGGTATTATAGGGTCCCTTCTCTAAACTGATTCTCTTCTACCCCAGCACTTGAGGCACGTTTTCAATCATGGGTCAGTTTTCCTGGACCTTATTTCTACTATCCTGGGGTATTAGTCTCATACTATTTTTTAATATGTCACAATTGAGTGCAATCATCCTTTCTGTCCCTCTTTTTTTCTGACTCATTTCTCTTAGCATGATACTCTCCAAGTTCACAATTTCATGACTTCATTTTTCCTGGTGGCAGCATGGTATTCCATTGTGTTCCATAGTTTTTTAACCAGTTACCTGTTCTATGTACTTGGGTTATTTCTAAATTCTTGCTATTGTGAATAGTGCTGCAATGAACATGGAAGTGCATAAGGCATTTCTGCTGTGTTTTTGTAAACCAGGTTATAGTGCTAGAGGTGTATTTCTGGATCAAATGGGATCTCAATATATAGTTTTTTTGAGGAATGACCATATTGTTTTTCAAAAGGGCCGGATCAATAGGCATTCCCACCAACAATGAACAAAAGTCTCTTTCTCCTCACATCTGTGCCAGCCCTGACTGTTCTTGTTCTTTTGGATGTGTGCCAACCTCTGTGGTGTAAGATGATATCTCATTGTTATTTTGATTTGCATATCCCTGATGGTTAGTGATGTAGAGTTTTTTTTATGAGTCTTTTGGCCATTTGTATTTCTTATTTGAGGAATTTTCTGTTCATTTCTTCCCCACTATTTTTTATGGGGTTGTATGATTTCTATTTGAGAAGTTCTAACATGACTTAAATATCATTGCTGTTAGCCCTATAAGAGGATATTAGGTAAATAATCTGTTTCCTATTTTGTGGGCTGCTTTCGTATCTTGTTCACCATTTGTTTTTGACTTTAGGTGTAGGTAGTTGATCTGATCACATTCTTTACCTCATTGCCTTTGGTCATCTCTAATTTCTATTAAAATTCATTCTTTTCGACATTATCATTCATCCCTCTCCTGCTATATTCTAAGAATTAAGCCTAATTTGTTTTATGAATGTTCTTCTTTCCATTGCATATATTTATAAATGTATGTATTTCACATATATAAATGCAATTGTGATGAAAAAATAAAGTACAAATAAAAAGCATATGGAACAATCTGGCATTTAGAATAAAGATTTAGGATTAGAAGTTCTAAATCAATGAATTTTGAGAAAATGTTGAGTACAAGTTTCCATAATTATCTCTGAAAAAGAAATGATAATGAAAATGGCTAATTTTGTAGTAGAGAAACCAAACCTTTCTGGCGTTGTACCAGCAGAATGAGAGCAAGCTTGCAATAGACCATTGCAGAAATGAAAAATAATGTTGTGCCTTGCACTACTCTGCCTGTAAGGGAAAAACTGCCCCAAAGAACTTTCAGTGTCAAAAAATGAAGAGGATTTGTGGACTGACCAGTCTAAAATAGTCACTAGTAGTAAAAGTTAGCTAGAATAAGCCCAGAATTTGAACTCTATAGCAAAAAGGCAGGCAACTCTAATTCTTCCTTTCTCCCTATCTTAATGATTTAATACTTGGCAAGAGAATTATCACTTGACAATATTTATTAGCTCATTAACTGTAAGTGTCTATGCTGCTTCAGAATATATATTTTATAATGATTCTGTCCTAAAAGCTTTGCTGCAGGTGTCTAGCTCTCCCAGCATCACAGGTCTACAACTGATTATTGCTTTTCTTTCCCAAGATACTGATGAGCATGACCAAACTGGAGTTAGACATGTTGACTCA
This sequence comes from Cryptotis parvus, assembly GCA_021461705.1. Classification (NCBI taxonomy): domain Eukaryota; kingdom Metazoa; phylum Chordata; class Mammalia; order Eulipotyphla; family Soricidae; genus Cryptotis; species Cryptotis parvus. Next base: position 16,004 of record JAJIBD010008533.1, on the reverse strand, counting down.
CATGAGTCCAACAAGACAATGTTGATACTGATCTGAATATGGATTGTCCACAAATAAAGGTTATCATATTTCCCTTGCCTCCATCCCCCAGAGGAAGGATGTAGGGTTAGCACTAAAAAATCATATCTGTATTAGAATCTGTACATATGTAATTTAAATCTCCCAACACCTTTATTAAAGATAAAGGGGGGAGAGATAGCATAGAGGGTAAGGCATTTGTCTTGTGTGCAGCTTACCCGGGTTTGATCCCCTGGCATCCCATATGGTCCCATAAGCACCACCAGGAGGAATTCCTGAGAAAAAGGCCCAGAGTAACCCCTGAGCATTGCTGGGTGTGACCCAAATGCAAAAAAAAAAAAAAGATGAAAAGGTTTTTTTTCGCCCACTAAAAATGTGATGAGGAAACAAAAATCTCAGAAAAGTCAGTTTTATTAGTCATGCAACTATGATGTTTGGAAGCTGGAACTCAAACCCAATTCTATACTTTTCAAACTCATAATATTTTTTTGGTCTAAAAATGGTATAATATTCTTAAACTCTGCTCATGTTCTCATTTACTTCTCAGAAAAGTCTAATCTTGGTTGTAGACATTTTAGTAGCAGCTGAATAGAATGAGACATCATTGAATTTATGATGATAAAAATATTTATCTTTTTAGAATTAGGAGCATTGATATTTTAACAGAACTATCAAATTGAATATTTAAAAATGCAGATATGATTATATTTAACTATGATTTATGCTTTTATCGATGGGTAGAAAGAAAAGGAATGATACACCTATTCAACCTAATTGCTAAGGATGACATTCATTAACTGAAAAATGCCAAATAGTTCATTCATCCATTTATTCTTTGCATCCTTTTTGCTCCCACTCTTACCTTGACTAACTTCAAATAATCCTCTGTAACTCCTCTCTGTGCCGATGTTTTTTTTTTTTTTTTTTTTTGGTTTTTCTTTATTTTATTTTTTTTTATTATTTTTTTTTAAGTATTTTATTATACCACCATGAGATATACAAATAAAAAAGATATACAATTAAAAAGTTCATGTTTGGGTTTTGGTCATACAGTGTTCCAGCACCCGTCCCTCCACCAGTGCCCATCTCCCACCACCAACATCCCCGGTTCCCTCCCCCTTCCCCAGCCCTGCTCCATGGCAGGTTCTTTATTTCTTTCCCTTTCTCTCTCTTTCTCTTTCCTTCCCTTCCAGACTATGGATTACAGAACATACATTAAAAGGTTGTCATTTGTATCCTTTTGCCTCTATTTAATGCTCAGTTCTAGGTTGGCATTAGTACCCTCGACTATTGTTAGCCCCCTGTTCCATTTTCTGTCTTACCTAAACTCTGACTTCCACACGTTTGTGATAATCTCCACCTTTGACAAGACCTCCTGATATATGTTTCACTTGACCTTGGATATTGGTATCATAATATGTACATATATATTTATGCCATGCAAATAAATGCAGTCATTCTGTATCTGTCTCTCTCCTTCTGGCTAATTTCACTCAACATAATCTTCTCCATGTCCATCCATTTATAGGCAAATTTTATAACTTCATTTTTCCTAACAGCTGCATAGTATTCCATTGTGTAGATGTACCAAAGCTTCTTTATCCAGTCATCGATTTTCGGGCACTCTGGTTGCTTCCAGATTCTGGCTATTGTGAATAATGCTGCTATGAACATAAAAGTAGGGATGGTGTTTCCGCTGCGTATTTTTGGTTTCCCAGAGTAGATTCCCAGGAGTGGTATGGCTGGGTCAAATGGGAGTTCAATTTCTAGTCTTTGGAGGAAAGTCCATATTGTTTTCCAGAAAGGCTGTACCAGCCGAGTGCCGATGTTTTTGAGAAGGTCATCTCTTAGGTAAGGTATACATAGTCTTGTTTTTATAATGGCTCACCATGAATTTTTCCTTTTGTTTGTTTTTTGTTTAATGCTATTCATTTTTTTTTTTGAGGACAGGGATTTTTTGTCACTCTCATCTATGTTCACAGTTCATGGCCATTTGGTGGATCCTCAAATTAGTTGTTGAATAATAAATAGACAAATCAAGTTGCTAGATAATATGATGGAATTATTTATTAGGCACCACAATCAGCAATAATATCTCGTGTCAAGTCTAAAGCTTTGTTAATATTAGAATTCAAAACTCATGACAGAAAGACAGCAGTAGAGCATAAGCATAAGGAAGTTGATATAGCAGTAAACAAATTTAATTGTCTTCTTCCTTTTTCTCTGTTTCAGTCTCTTTTTCTTTGTCTCTTTCTCTATCTCTGACTCTGTCTCACACATCCACACATTGTTTCTCAAATCAGAGGCTCATGAATGCATTCTATTATTTTCTTGTAGACTAAAGAAATTTGGGGTTTCTTTCATACAGGTTTTGTTTGGGGGTGGACAATGTATCCATATGACAGCTATCTATAATTTAAATCCTGGTAACTATAAAAAATTTCATTGGAAGAAATATTTGCCAGAATTTTAGAACTGTCCCATAGGATCCTGAATTGTGAATCCATCTTGTTGTGAATCAAGTAGGGAGTGTTTAGTAGGATAATATGATTAACTATGACAGGTCAATTGGTTAAACTTTTCATCATTTTTGAGCTTCAAAGCTAATGCTTACTTAAAATGGATCCAGTAATATAAGTGGATGAGACTATCTAAATAGAATATTTATAGAATGTTGAAGCAAAGACTTTCCAGGAGTTGGGAATTATTTTAAATAATAATTAACAAAATTGATGATTCCTTACTAATTTTTAAGAAGGCTATGGATATACTTCTTGCACAAATGAAACAAATATTAAGGACTATTTATATAACTATTTTATACTATCAGTGGCACAATAAAGGATGTTTCTGCTCTGCTTTATCCTGTCTTTATGATCAAAGAAAATCTAACAAACCTAACTGAAAAGAAAGGAAAATGGCTTATGATTCAGAGTCAGACCGGTAGTGGGTGGGAATGATGGTAAGGGGGAGGAATTGGGTGCTATTGATATTAGGGAGTGTGCTCTTAGGAGAAAGCATTTATTTTTGCAGATTTTGGGAAAATTTATGGCGATAATTAATATTGTCGGTGTACACATTTTGTGAAGGGAGTATTTTAAACAGTTTCTGACTATATGCCAGTGAAAATAATAGTCATTTGGATTTAAAATGCTGTCTATGAGAACCAAAAGCCCCTTCTTGTTCAGCGGGTGCTCTAGAGTTTTATAAATTACCAACTATTATTTTTTTCTTTAAGATGTTCCTTAGGTAATGCTTTAGAATTTTCTTTCTTTCTGAAGCTATGAGTTTTATCTCCAGATCAGCCATATGTCCTAGAATTTTGCGAAGGCTCTGTTTTAAAACAATTGATACCATTGCACTACTCTCCCCATCCATCCCCCTTGCCATCGTGGGATTGTGAGACCAATTAGGGGTTCAGAAATTATGGTCACCATAGAGTCAGCCATTCCAGATGAACACTGCATTCCATCAACTCTCAGACGATTTGATCATCTACTGCTAGTGTTAGTACCCCTCCTGCTTGGACCCCATGTGCTATTATTCCCAGGCAAAAGAAATAAGAAATAAAAAGGGCATTGTTCTCTTATAACATGACATGAGTATTATTCCATACAATTTAAAATATGCAGACAGCATCACGTTTCTACAGTTTCACAATGAACATGGTAGAATAGTGAAAAATATACCCAAGTAAACAAAAGGAAATCACTCCAACCTATCAATGAGAAATAATTGCTGTTGAATACCTTAATAGAACATAAATGCATTCATATTCCTTTTCTACTCAAGGCAAGTGTGGTCCTAATATTCATGTATGGGGTTGTCACTTTATTTCTCACTTAGCATTGTATCTGCAGCATCTTTTTACTTCATTGTTAAATATATACTTAAAGCAACCTTTTAATAAAGGCTTCCTATACTACAGTTGTTAAAAAGGACAATGAATTACTTAAAAGTTATTTGAAGGCTGTTGTTTTGATATTTGTAATATTGAGAAAAGTCGTGACTTTCTTCACATGGAAGTGAAGTATCGGGGCTGTGATATGGGACTTTGTCCTGCAGAAATCAGGATCTTCCGAAAGGCTGCCAGGAATGACAGCTTGCTGTAATGTATGATAGTCTAGTCTTTCATGTGCCCAAACATGTCAGTGACACACTAATGAATCTCATTTTAATCTTTGCTATCTTTTGCTGTTGGCTTCTCTTGTGTTTCTCAAGGATTCTCTGGTGTCCAGACCAACTGTCTTGATCATCTTGCTGCCATTTCTTTTTGGCTGGATATGGCAAGCATTGTTCTGAGGTCAGTCTATGGTTGAGTCTGTCTGGATCACATTTTCGGGTGGTGCATCACACACCATGTCTGCTCCCCTGGCTCCAACCAACAAGACTTTAAAGAGATTTTTAAAAAGGCTCAGAAAGTTTCTTGGCTATCAAGCAGCTCTTATAAAAATAACATTTTTATGACTTAAAATGTAAATGAATCAAAAACATATGGATTAAATTTCCTTTGAAATACCCCAGGGTTTAAAAAATGAAGAGAAGAACACTTGCAAAATGAGTTAAATTGTGTTTTGCCAAAAAATAAAATACTTGAAAAATTGTTTGGGATGTTTTTGATGGTCCCTAGGCACTCATGGGTTCTTCTTTTCTCTGTTTGAAAACAATTTCTATTTTAAAATATAGGGTCATTTAATAAATTATACTTAGTATCAGTTTAATGAACATTTGATACGATACTCTAAGGATTGATAAGTTAGTCAATTTTTGATCAAATGCATTTAAAACACACCTTCCTGCATCAATATATTGATCCTGTCTGTTCTAAGTAAAAGGTGCTGCAGGAGAATGTAAACTAAATTGTGGAGAAAGATTGATAGTTTCTGTCTGACAAGTCAAAATTCACACACTTTTGTGCTTTCCCTTTTCTGTAAGTTGCTCCAGTGTTTCCCCACTCTTCTATCTTTGGTTGGTATCCATAGGATCAGAGACTTAGATTTTTTGTTTAAGTGATTTATTAAGGAAATGCTCTCAGGAGAAATTCGCAGGGAAGTGAGGGAAAACAGATAAGGCAGAGCAGAAAGAAGCTAAGCAAAGATGTGCTTTTAGTTAACGCCTGATCCTACACAGCGCTGAAACATGAATAGCTGCACCGAATAGTCTACTTTGAGGCACATCCTAACCCCAGCTGTCAGTCAACTGTGCTTGGGATCTCTTTCCTTTTCTCTCTTCAGTGAGAGAACAACATCCCTTGGAGTGGGAGAGTGGCATTTCTACAATACTTGTGGGCAATTTTCCAGAAAAAGTCTGAGTAGGAGTTTGACAGTGCCCATAGCACCTGGGAGATGGATGCAGTCACTGGGCATGTGTCAGAAGTCTGAATAGGGCACTCGTGTCTGCTGCAAGACTTTCCTCCACTCCCTTCAAGACAGCTTTAAGTTTTCGCTTGTACTTTCTTCATTGAGAGACTCACAGACATGGGGCAGAGCTGCTACTGGCTTTCCCTGTGCCCAGCCGCTCATAAGGTGCCCGGGAGGGATGGCAGGTTCTAGCCCTGGCCCACCACCCCAGCAGAGCCTCACAACAAGCCAGACGACCCCCCACTCCATGAGGGCCTCCATTTTCCACATCCAGACTTCCCTCTCATCAGCACTCCACCCAGTAGACCAGAGGCCGCAGCAGTTCATCAATAAATGCTGGATTCTGAGATGACTCAAGAGTATGCTACCCGGCACGGCAGAACCTGGCAAGCTACCCGTGTCGTATTTGATATGCCAAATACCAGAAACAATTATAGACCTCATTCCCATGACCTGATGGAATGGTTTGAGGCTTTTTATGTTCCTGGAGCAAGGAGCCCTTGGGCTCTACTTTGCATGAGACAGGTCATATGGAGATGTTACTGGTGCCCGCTCGAGCAAATTGATGATGAACGGGAAGACAGTGATACAGTGATACTTTCTTCATTGCTAATCAATTTTTTAAATATAATTTTTTGTAGGATTTCTTTCTTCTTGTTGGCTTTAGTTTTGCATACTTCCTGTTATAGTCATTATAATCTACACTTCATCCATTTAAAAACATCTCCTAACCTTTTAGTGTTCTAAAGTATCCTTTAGATACTTTTAAGTTTTCTAAGTATCTTCTCATTCATATTATTCTATCATGAGCCTCTGCATTGCCCTATAAAATCTCATTCTATAATATCCCCTAACCAATTACCCTCTACATTGCCTACAAAATCCCCACTTTAGAGTCTCCCCTAATTCAGATTATTCTACACACTGCTGGGTTAATAGTCTCTACAGTTCAGTTTTAAAGTGCTTAAAATCCATAGTGGTTTTCCAAGAGTAATTGGAAAAAAAATTATTTGTTCGTTTGTTTTTGTTTTGGTATTAATGTTTGAATTCAGGCCCTCACATGTAAGGCAAGTACTCTCTTACTGAACTGCACCCTAATACTCAAAATTTGTAATGAAGTTAAAATCAGAGTTTCAGTTTTAGAGCTCTATTAAACCTGACTCTATGTCTCTATATGACTTAAAATAGTAAAAAACAGTTATGTTATCTGATTTTAAAATAGATTATAATGAAACTGAAGTTGAAACAGTTTGAAAAATAATAATTTTATCAATTAATCAAACTAAAAATTCCATTTCAGTGAAATGATACATGAAGCAGCTATGCCAGTATCTGATAAAACTACTCAATAAATATTAGGTAGTTGTATTACTGATATTACAAGAGTCTCATTCATAACTGATCTCTGGGTCAGACTTTTGAAATACTCAAATAATCAGTACACACAGGAGCAAGTATGATCATGTTTAAGTCCGAATATCCTTATATTACTATTGCTTGGTTTACATATCTCCCTAATGCTTTTATGACAAAATTCATATATTTATTTAGCTTTGTTTCAGTTTTTTGGCCATACCTGCTGTGCTCAGGGATCATTTCTGGCTCTGAGCTCAGGGACTATTCCTGGCAGGGCTTGAGGACCATATGTGTTGTTGGGCTTCAAACCTGGGCCAAGCGCATATGCAAGGCAACCACCAAATACCACCAATCCTATTGTATAATCTCTCTGGAATTGCATTTATAACATAATGTAATCTTTGCATTGTTCTACAAACCACAGCACAATGTTACCTGCCTAAGTCTTCAATCTTAATTTGTCACTGCTCCATGTTTACAGCATACGGGGTTCCTTCAGTTCCTTAAATGTCACCCTCTTTCCTGTATCAGTCTTTGCCGGTTTTCCTTCTACTAAATAAGGCTTTATTCTCCTACCTGTTCTTGCTAGACTTCATTCATGTTTAGTTTTCAGTTTAAAGCCGTTTTCTTAGAAAATCTTTTCCTCAGCATCTCTTTTATTCATTCAGCAAGTATTTACCTGTTGGGGCCAGTCACAATTCTAGTCTATCAGAGTTATGCTTGAAGGAAGACTATCATATCGGAATGAAATGTATTGTCAAGCCTAAAAGTATATTAGGCTACCAGGAGTGATCCCTGAGCTTATAGGCAAGAAGTAATTCAAGAGTACCTCCAGGTGTGAAGGTAAAGTAATAGAACAAAATTCTTTTACCACCCCAATAAAATAAAAACAAAGTAAAAGATAATTGATTTCTCTTTCCTCCATGTGATGAAGTAAGATAGTAGACATGTGAAAACAAAAGAGAGTTTTCACTAGATCCTAAGTTTGCTCACATCTTTAAGTGCTTTTATTTCCCTCTTTCCAATGCTATCATCTAACACAGGCACTTACAATCACAGGAAAGTGTAATACCACTGAGCTCTATCCTAGCTGTATCCTATGTTTAGTTAGTTGGTTAGTTCTTGATCTTAGAATTCCCAGCAATCAGAGCAGTGAGTATTGTTGAAGTACTAGATTCCTAAACTGTCGGCTACTTCATTGGGGGTTTGCGTAACTGAGTATGATGGGGGTCATGAAAAGTTTGGTAGAGAAAAAGTTTTCAGAACCTTCAATGACCAAAAATTAATTATACATCAAACACGTAATGAACTGAGATGTCTCATGGAAAAGCACGTGCTTGCTCCTCTTCCCCCACCCCCTTTTAAGTGAAAACGTGGCACAAGTGGAAGAGTTTCAGAAGCTCTGGTTTAAGTTAGTATGGGGTTCTTTTATGGCAGTCCAAATTTAGCAAGGCTAATGGAGATGTATCTGCAGAAAAAGTAAACCTATAAAGCAAATTCAGGACTTTGTACCTCGAAGGCTGTGCCTGGAGAGTACCCAGGATCACAACGCTGCTTACAATGTCTCATGCAGAGCTGGAAGTGAGTGTGGGTTCTGCCCGGTGGAGGGATCATTTTCTGTAGACACCTGCAATCTGCAGATTTTCTTATGGCCCCTTTTCCTAGAATCTATTGTTGTCCCCAGAGAGAGAGATTTGGGAATTAGAAAATAGCCAGCTCACATCCCAGTGTTATTTTAAGGAAGACGGAGGAGATAAATGAGAAAGGTCTAGGCCAACAAGTCAAGGGAAGTACAGTGTCTTGTAAATTATTCTAATAGATGTATTTAGAGAGAAAAGTTTTGAATTCATTTAGATTATAAAGGACAAATGATCTAGCAAATTCCAGGTGGAGTGGGAAGGTTCATAGTTTGGTCAGTGCTCTGCCAGAGACGTGAGATACATGAAGCATTATTTTATCATGTTTCCTTAATAACTAAGGATATTGAGTATCTCATGAGATTTATTTACTGACATTGAATATTTTCCTTTCGTAAGCTGTCTTTGTTTATGCCTACCATATATTGTAGTGTAGATTGTTACTTGAATGAGCATTTTGCAATTAAATTTTCCTCTTAATTTTCAGATTATTTCAGCATGCAGAGGTTTTACATTTTTATTCATTTATTAGGAATTTTTGACTGTATAAAATCACAGACATTAATTAGAATAAGAAATTCTTAGCAGAATTTTGCATTTTATCCAGCATGTGCTCTGTATCTCCATTTCCTTTTTTAAAAAAAAACCCTACTTGTAAAGTTTGAGATAATTATAAATGTGCATTCAGTTATAAGAAAGAAAACTGAGAGGTCTTGCATACCGCTTACTCAGCTTTTACCAATGGAACACCTTGCGAAACTTCCCTTCACTGTCACTCCTAGGAGGTTGCCATGATGAGGATAGTCACATTTCTACCACAAAAAAATTCCCCAGGGTGCTCTTTTGTATCCTAAACCTTCTCCTTTCAATTCCTACATTTCCTCCCACCCCTGACAACCAGTAATCTTTCTTAATTTATACAATTCTCTCATTTCAAGAATTTTGCATAAATGGAATGATATAAATGTTTTCAAAGATTGATTTTAACTGTTATGCGAATTAATAATTTATGATTACTCTTTTGTAGAAAAAGTATTTTCTTTTTCTATTTCTCATTTCCTCTACTCCTATGACCCTTGCCTCCAAATTTTTTTTGTCTATTGCACTGGGTGTAATTTTGTTGAAGAAGCAAAGGAAAAGTTGGTCACTTAGGTACTGCCAGAAGTAATTGCTGATGCAGGACTAGGAGTAACCCCCTAAGAAAATTAGGTGTGGGCCTCAAACAAAACAAAACAAAAAATAAAAAGTTCATATCTTTGTTTATTTTTCTAAGCTCTGGAAAAAGATTTTTAACATTAAGGATTGAAATTAGCTGATTCTTTTGTAGATGCTATTAAATTTAGTCAGATATTTTTTCATCACTAGTATGGTTAGGTATTTTTAAAATTCATAGTGTGGATTACTTTAAATTTTAAATATTGAATTACTCTTGCATTTATCATTATATTTTATTTGTGCATGTGTTTTTAATTTATCTTTTTAATTTTAAGTTTCAAGATTTCTATTTGGTTCTTATATCACCTTTTGTTTCTTTTCTGAAATCTTTAAAGTTAATATTAAACATGTTCATATTGCTTGTTTTTTAATAAATCATTGTTACTTAAAAATTTTGTCAGATAATTCTCATTTCATTTTTTTAAATCTCAGTGTTAGGTGTTGGCTTTTTTCATTGTTTTAGATCTATCTCACTAATAACTATTAATTTTTTATTTAATTATGGATATTGTGTATCATGAAAATTTGTTTTGTGTTTTAAAAATTGATTCAAACTACCTTCATCTATTTAACCTGAAAATGGAAGGTGAGACATTTCCACATCGCTGCCCAGTGGAGGTAGGGGTCCAAGGTCTCCCTCCAACCATGTTTGCTCCTAAGGTGGGAAGGACAGCTCTTTATTCCTGCTCACAGGCTACAGGTCCAACTCTTCTCATTGAATCCGCAGAAAATCTATAACAGCATATTTTAGGTAAGGGCAAGACTATTATGAAGGGTAATGATTAGAGTCCATTTTCACTAACATTAAATGGAGAAAAGCTGACTTAATTAATGCTAGGTAGGTCTGTAAGTCTATACTCTCCCTGTGAATATTTCGAACACCATAAGGAGGTGGGGGCTTGTTGGGTCAAATTATGGGGTGCTCCTACATGTCTGCTGCAGGAAACTCAACTCATTCTTTAACAGTACTGCAGGAAATGGGGCAGGTGTAGGACAAGCAAAGGTTTGGGACACTTGGGACCTTTAGGATTATAAAACTGGAATATGCATACCATCTTCACTTATGTAGAAGGGGCCAAAAAGTTGTGATGTTTGGGCTGAAAGTTTTCTCTACAAATAACTTCTATAGATGATAACAGAGCTAGACAGTCAGCATGGCAGGTAAGGCACTTGGCTTGCACAAATGGCCTGGGTTCTACTGCCATTACTACATATGGTTCCCTGAGCACAGATCCCCGAGCACTGGTATGTGTGGCCCAAAACAAATAAACAAAACCTATCGATGACAACAACACCCCACTAATGTAGCTCACTGTCATATTATTCCTCAGGTTCTAAAATCTTTAGTCTGTCAATCTGCTATTATTTGAAGTAATATTATTTATTATTTCTAAATTTGTTTTGAAAATAATGTTTGTGATTTATTATAATTGGAAGGAAGAACAGAAATAATTGCTTCTGCTTCATATTTCTTGAAGTGAAAATTTTTTGTTTTACTTTTTTGATTTGTAGGAATTTTCATTTTATAAGTGTTATGTAGTTACTCTTACATAATTCCAATCTTTAGAAATATTTGAATGAGTGCTATTTCTGAGAGGAGTCTATAGATTTTTAAATACTTGAAATCTGTAAGTGCTCACAATTTCTCTGAACTGTAGGGAGAGTCCCAAGAAGCACAAATAAGTATGAAAAATGTTCCAGTGTAAAGTCACATTTTGTTAATAGTTGGAATTAAGATTTCAAAATCATGTGTACACCAGGAGTAATTCCTGAGTGCAGAGCCAGGAGTAACCCCTGAGCATTGTCAGGTATGACCCAAAAAGAAAAAAATATATAATCGTGTAAATTTGTATTCCGGTAAATTGGGCATGATTGTATGTAAACCATGGCTTCATTAAACATCACTTATCACTTATCTTCCCGTTGTTCATTGATTTGATTAAGTGGGCGCCAGTAACGTCTTCATTTGTCCCTGTCACTTGCAAGTGTAGCCCAATGGCATCTGCTAGCTCCAGGAACATGAAGAACCTCAAACCTTTCATTCAGGTTTTTGATGAAGAAGTCTGACCATTTCGTAGGTGGGTGGCCACATGTTCTTTTGATGTCCCGTGGAATCCAGTTGGTAACAACTCTAGTCCAGTGGTCATCCCTAAATCGCATTACGTGTCCTGCCCATCTGATTTTCATCATCTTGGCAAATGAGACTAAGTCCTTGATTCTTGATCATCGATAGAGATCGGAACTCCGGATTCTTTCTCTCACTTGAGTGACTCGTGATACTCCATTAAACATAGAATTAAGAATAAAAACCTTAATTCAGAAAGTCTTGTCTTCTCCAGCTAACTGGCCTTCAGAAGGTGACTGAATGCTTTAGTGTCTCAGTTTAGTTTGTTCAATTTTCATTTAGAAATCTAGGAATACAAATTGAAGAGGAAAATATTGCCATTCATATTTCCTTCTAGGTCATGTATTAATTTTCTCTGGTTGTTTTCTAGAATTTTTCTTTATCTTTGTTTTCAGAAGTTTAATTATAATGTGTCATACAGAACTTGCTGCTTTATAGTATTTGGAGTTCTCCCAGATTCCTCATTTGTCTAAGTAAGATGATATATGTTGATACATAGTGCTTGCCTCTTATAAATCATGCAAATGTTATAAATTAATACTTTTAGTGCATACTTTCTTAAGGCCAAAATGTAATGCAACATGATTCTAAACTGCTCCTGCTTTGTATACACATGTCAATTAATGTATTACGCCTCATCAACAAATGAAAAAACTAAAAACCATATGATCATATCAGTCAATACTCAGAAAGCTCACAAACCAACTTTCATTTATGATTAATAAAACCTTCAATAAAATTTAAGCTCAAGAAAGTAATGACCATCTACAACAAACACACAGCCGAAATCCTACTCAATGGTGAAAAACTTAAACTCTTCCCTTTGAATTTATGTAGAAGGCAAGGCTGTTCAATTTCACCATTGATATTTAATATAGTCTTGGGAGTACTCACAAGTAGGGTAAAGCAATTAGACAAGAAAAAGTAATGCAAGCATTCCAAATTTTATTTTTTTAAAACATGTGACTGTCCAGTTTTCCCAACACCATACATTGAAGAGTTCTTCTTCACGCCTCTTCATGTACATAGTTTATTTTTCTTAGATTAACGGTCCTTAAATATTGGCGCTTAACTCAGGAGTCTCATTTCTGTTCCTTTGGAATGGAGGTCTTTTTTATGGCAATACCATGCCGTTTTGATTATTATAGCTTTGTATAAAATTCAACATTGAGATACACAACACTTTCCACCTTCTTTTTCTCCTTCTAAAATTGATATGATTATTGGGGAGTTTTTTTTTTTACAAATTTTAGTAGAACTTATTTCTAGTTTTGAAGAGCATCATTGTAGGTTTCATGAGTATGATGTTCATGGAGCATCTTTAATATTAAAAAAAGCAAAGAAGTAATGAAAGAACTAAAAACTCTACAAGTCCTTAATAAAGTGGATTATAACACACTACTAATTAAGTGTGATTTGTGGATAATGGCTTCTTTCCAAATATGACTACATAGAACAGAAGGGGAAACGACTTTTCACAAGAGAATATTGATATGCTACATCAGGCAGATGACAAAGGTCAACAACAGAGATATCATGTTGTTCATGTGTCCTTGATATATTGTAATAGTGGTAATCTAATTCTTTCATACACATGATTCTAGTCTCATTGCATGAAAAACAGAACTGGGGATCAGAGAGAATGTTTGGTTCTCCAAATTGTGTGCTTTGCATGCAGGAGGGTCTGGTTCACCTCCCTGTACCATTTATCTTGCCCTGAGAATTGTCAGGAGAAATCTCTCAGCACAAATTAGGAATAGGCCCTGAGATCCACTAGGTATGGCTTAAAAACAAACAAAAATAAAGGTAAATGATTATTTAAATCTCTAGAGAGAAAAATTGTTCAATACCTCGTTAATAGCCTTCTAATGTCTTAAGATAATAAAAAACAAGAAGTGTGAGAAACCATCACAAACAAAACAAATTTGTCTCAACTGTGTACAAAGATACTACAATGAACTATCACTATCACTGTATTCCCGTTCATCATCTATTTGCTAGAGCGGGCACCAGTAATATCTCCATATGTCCTGTCTCATGCTAGTAGAACCAAAGGCATCCGCTTGCTCCAGGAACATAAAGAGCCTCAAACCATTATATCAGGTCATCACAGCCCGGATCATCGACACTCACCCTGCAGCAGTTTTTTTTTTTTCAATCCTGCCCAGGTATGCTGAACCAGAGACTCTCAGACATGGGGCAAAGCTGCTACTTGCTCTCCCTGTGCCCAGATGCTCATGAGTTGCCCGGGAGGCATGACGGGTTCTAGCCCTGGTCTGCCACCTCAGCAGAGCCCTTGCAACACGCCAGACAACCCCCCAACTCCATGGGGGCCGCTGTTTTCCACATCCGAACTTCTTTCTCGTCACTACAATGAAATGCAATTTAATATCTTTAATTAGATCTGTAACAGAAAAGAGAATGAGGTAAAAAGCTTAGAAAATTATGAACTTTATTAATGACAATATTTCAGTATTAAATACTTATATTCTCCCTCTTGAACATCTCCATTTAGGCACAATAAGCAGATACTGAGATAACAGAAGATAGCATAGTGTTATACTGTTCTGAAATGAGAATGGAAACTTATGTACAGCGTCTACAGAGGAAGGAACCAGTGTAGGTTTGAAATTTTGTGTATGATGGGTATGGGTGAATCTTTGGCTAGGGGAACAAGGAAATAATTTATATATCACTTGATCATTTGACATCCTGCTATTCGTTGATTTGATCAAGTGGGTGCCAGTAACTTTTCTATTTGTCCCTGTCACATGCCAGTGTAGCCCTGTGCCATGTGCTCTTGTAGCAGAGCAAGCATCTGCTTGCTCCAGTAATCTGGGTCTCCAAAGTGTTAATACAGGGTCTTGGCGAAGATGTCTGACAAACGTGTAGGTGGGCAGCTGCATGATCTTTTGACATCCTGTGGGATCCAGTTGGTAACAGTTCTAGTCCAGCAGTCGTCTCCAAGTCACATTACATGTCTAGCCTATCTGATTTTCGACGCCTTAGCAAAGGAGACTGCATCCCTGACTCTCGATCATTGATGGAGATGGAACTCCGGATTCCTTCTCTCACTTGAGTGAGGCATGATATTCCAAGCATAGCTCTTTTGATTCCTCTTTGGGAGACCGAGTAGTGTTCTCATCCTGCTTCCATAGGATCCAGGTCTCTGAGGTGTATGTTAACGGAGGGAGAATGGTGGAGTCAAAGAGTCAAAGAGATGTGCCCGGAACTGGAAGTTCTTTTTCCTTTTGGCTATTTCTTCAAAACACTTGAAGGAGTTCCATGCCTCTCTTTTCCTCCTTCGCAGCCCAGGTACTAGGACATTTGTCATGTTGTGTTCTCAACCTATGTACACATAGCTGCTGCATTCAGAGATGTTTGTTCCATGAGAGTGAATGGAGCATCTGCAACTAGTTCATTTTCATGAATGCTGTTTTGCTTTGAGATTCAGCTGTAGACCTACCTTTCCACATAAAACATACATAAAGTATATATGTATATATACATAAGTGTATATATATATATATATATATATATATATATATGTAAGGACTGAGTTAAATCTATTCTACAAAACGAGAAAAAATCACGTAAAACAACAAAAATATACACCCAAAAACCACGACTTAACTTTTTACTAAAATCTGAGTATCACTTGTATCACTTGTCTTCCCGTTGTTCATTGATTTGCTCAGTTGGGCACCAGTAACATCTCCATACTTCCTGTCTGTCGCATACTAGGTGTAGCCCAAGGGCATCTGCTCGCACCAGGAACATGAAGAGCCTCAGACCATGTGTTCAGATCATGGAATGAGGTCTATAATTGTTACCAGTTTTT
The DNA here is from genome assembly GCA_021461705.1 of Cryptotis parvus. Classification (NCBI taxonomy): domain Eukaryota; kingdom Metazoa; phylum Chordata; class Mammalia; order Eulipotyphla; family Soricidae; genus Cryptotis; species Cryptotis parvus. The sequence continues at coordinate 452 of JAJIBD010008533.1, read as the reverse complement.
GACATATCAAATAGAACACAGGAAGCTTGCCAGGCTCTGCCATGTGGGTGTTATACTCTCGGTAGTAGGTTCTCAGTTCATGCATTTACTGATAAACGAAGTGGCCACAAAGTAGCTGCACACAATAGGGAGATATCAGTTTATCTCTTGGGTGGAGCTCTGATGACCTGTGGAGTCTGGATGTTGAAAATGACAGCCCTCATTGTGTGGGGGTTCCTGTGGCTTCTTGCAAGACTCTATTGGGATGGTGGTCCAGGGATAGAACTTGCCTTCCCTACCAGATGCCTCATGATCAGCTGAGCACAGGGGAGACCTGGTAGCAGCTCTGCCCCGTTTATCTATGCCTCTGGTTCAAGCATACCTGGGCTTGAAATAGACTTTGCTGTAGGGGTGGGACTCTGATGAGCAGGGCTTGAGACTGGCTTATGAAAATGGCGACTTATTGAAATGAC
>JAJIBD010008532.1:0-52513 GCA_021461705.1 Cryptotis parvus | reverse complement strand
ATAGCATCTATCTACCAAAGACCATGAAATGTAGCTAATCCGTATTGAAATGTGCTTCCAGGTGTAATTAAATATACATATACTCTCAAAGATAATATTGGGAAAATGATTAAATATTTCATTAATAAAATATTGATTGTATGTTGAAATGATACATTTCATTTAATTATATACATATGAAATCACTTGTATCACTTGTCTTCCCGTTGTTCAGCAATTTGCTCCAGCGGGTACCAGTAACGTCTCCATTTGTCTATTTCGAGCTAGTGTAGCCCTAGGGGCGTCTGCTCGCTATAGAAACACAGTGAGCCTCAAACCATTCATTCAGGCCATGGGAATGAGGTCTATCATCATTACTGTTCTTGGCATTTTGAATCCGACATGAGTAACTTGCCCATGCTGGTGGGATACATTTATTGATGAACCGCGCATGTGCAAAGTGGCCACTCATAACGATGAGAGCCTGAGAGCAGGAAATATAGTTATATTTTAATGCATATTTCATATGTGTAGAATTTTTAAAAAATTAAGTTAATTACTTTTGCTTCTTAAATGCAGTTACTAATTTTCTCAAATTATACAGTAGATAAGGCACTTGCCTTCCATGAAGTCAACCTGGGTTCAATTCCCAGCACCCATTTGGTCCTCTGAGTCTGCCAGGGTCATTTCTAAGCAGAGAGACAGAAATAAGAAATGAGCACCATGGGTGTGATCAAAAAAAAAAATCATTCATGTATCTTGCATTTATATTTCACAGTACATTTCTATTCAATAGTCAGTTGGGTTATCAATTTACAAACCAAAAGTGAGAACAGAAGGATTAAAGATAAAACAAGGAGGTCCATTTTCAATACATAGGCTACTGTCAAATGCTAATATCTGACCTGAAGGACTTAATGTAATATTTGTCTGATAGAGGCCAGAGTCCGCCATCAGGCAGGAGGTTCAGTGTAAGGGTGTGAGGAGACGCTGGTGCTGGCCCTGCAGTCCCAAGGGTACCCAGGTCATCCTGGCAGGAAGACAATGGGAAGATCTGGCCCAGGAATGGAAACAACCAAGAAGAAAGATAAAAACTTCGGAGTTTCAAATACTGAGAATCTTTCTGTGTTCATTTATCAACTTGTTTATTGTTAATTCTTGTTCTTCCCAATAGTGTCCTGATTTCCAAATCTGTCAAATCTGTTATTTCTGCTCTGACACCATTGCAAAATATATGTTGAAAGAAGTAAATTAATTGGTGCCTTCTAAGGAAGCAAGCTTGAGGATGGCTGGGAAAGTAGTGGCTAGCGTGGCAGCAAGGGGTACATTGGTGGTGGGACTGGCATTGGAATATTGAATACCTGAATCAACTGTGAGCAACTTTGTAAATCAGTGTTTAAATAGGGTTAAATAAATAAATATTTTAAAAAGTAATCTCTCTCCATTTTATCTGAAAAAATTCTTTTCTTGTTCCTCTATCATTCTATTCAGATTTGAAATTCTTTATCTCTATTGCTCAGTCTCATCTATGGTATTCTTTTATGTGCTCTCTCTCCTCCTTCTCCCTCTCTGTCTCTCTCTGTCTCTCTCTGTCTCTCTCTCCCTCTTAGGAAACACACTTCCATAACATTTTGAAATAGTACATAAAGAAGACAAAATTGTAAGATTTTATAAACCTAAAAATCTCTAATCTAGTCACGTAACTGATTGATAGTTTGATTTTGTAGTTCTCAGTTGGAGATAACTTTTAAGTAATAATTTTGAAGATAATGACCCTTCTTGTCATTGTCATAGGTTGAAAGAGTTCAATAATATTCTTTATCCATATATGCTCTGTTTTGTTTCCCCTCTCTGGAAATTTTTCTTTTAGAATTTTTTCATTATTTCTGAGATGCTAAAATTTCATCATAATATGTTTTGGACTGGAATAATTTAATTTATAGACTCATTTCCCTCTCTTCTGGGAATTTTTGTTAATTTTATAATAATGTGAATTCACTTTTAATCTCTTTCTTACATGTATGTCTGTCTGATGTTGGACTTCTAAATTGATCTTGAAATTTTATTTCCCATTATGTCTCCATATATTTTTAATGATGTGATGTTGAAGAAATTTCCTATCTTTATCTTGCAACATTTGTACTGAATTTCACCTAACATTTTTTCAATTTCCAGAGTTCTTTTCTTGATTTTTCAGTTTCCACAGCATCATGCATCAGAGTAATTTCTATGTGAATGGCACAATACCTTCTTTTGAGTGTTAGTTAAAATTAATTGGTATTTTTTCTTCTTTTCTTTATGTTGTTTCTGTAGTTATCTGAATTCCTTTTGTCTGCTTGCTTTGGTGCTTGTCTTTTTAAGTCAGATGTTTTCTTGAAGTATGTAAGGACTCTTAGCAACCAATGCACACTTCTGTGTAATACTCCTAAACTGCTATTGGATGTTCTGTGTATATGATGGACCTTATGACAGGTAAAGTGTGTTCAAAGACAAGTGTGAGCTTTTATAATAGAGCTATCCAAACATCAGTATCGATGAATCTTTTCTACAAGACTTTCAAGTTTCTCTTGAGAAGGGTTTCCAATTTTTCTTCTAAACAATATAAAGCCTGTTACAGGTGTTCTACAACTTAGATGCTTTTCCATAATCCGTGTTCAACAAAGTTGGATGGGGACTGGAGAGATAGCGTAGTGGGTAAGAACTTGCCTTACACATGACCCACATGGGTTTTATCTTTGGCACCCCATATGGTTCCTTTAGCCTCACCAAATTTTATCCCTGTACTCAGAACCAGGAGGCCAACGGTGACCCCAAAGCCATAAAACTAGAGACCATAACTAAACAACAAAATGAAGATAGGGGCGGAGCGATAGCCCAGCAGGTAGGGCGTTTGCCTTGCACGCGGCTGGCCTGTGCCGGCCGGGTTCGATCCCCGCGCCCCATATGGTCCCCCGAGCACCGCCAGGAGTAATTCCTGAGTGCAGAGCCAGGAGTAACCCCTGAGCATTGCTGGGTGTGACCAAAAAAAAAAAAAAAAATAATAACAAAATGAAGATAGAATCAAATTGAACGTAATATAAACTTTATGTCATAAACCAGCAGCTATCAGACACCATAATAAATGTAGAAAAATAGAAAGCATTTTCTTTATAACTAGGCTCAAGACAAGAATTTCCATTCTCAGAGAGAGAGAGAGAGAGAGAGAGAGAGAGAAAAGAAGAAAAGTGCCTGACATAGAGGTAGGCCTGGGGTGGGCATGGTGGGAAAGAGACATTGGTGGTAGGAAATGGGAGAAGGGAAACTGGTGAAGGGATGGGTTTTGGAACATTCTATCAAAAAAAAAGTCTAACATTATGGAAGAGGTGGTTCTCAGAGTTCCTTATAGTTTTTAACTTTTAATTCCAAGCTTTTAATTCTAATTCTCCCCCTCTTCCTCCTTCTGTCTAGCAATTCTGTTTCCTGGGAGTTGGGGAGAGGAGATAGAGAAATAGAGATTTGGGGAAACTGATGATACTCAAAATAGTTGCTGAAGTCTATATTTAGATTTCTTTTTCTTTCAAGTTTCTGCCTTAGAGCTTAATGATATTAGCACATATGAGTAAGAACAGAAGATTGTGCCTATTAAATTAGAAAGCCTATAAGAGGATATTAGACTATTTTCTGCACTCATTGTTGTATAAGTGATTACTAATTATAATTTAAATCATTATTATAATTTAAATCTTCAAACATTACATAATTTTTACTTATTAACTACTAAGTTAAAATGTACTGGGGTTAAACCAACTTTAAATTTATACTTATGTCTCTTTTGATAAGAGTTAAGTCAGTATAATTTAACTGTTTCATTCTTTTCTGTCATTAATTTTTTCTGTCATGATTTCATATCACTTCACTAGTTGGGTAGTAATATGGTTTACTAGTATATTTCACTTTTTAAGTAAACTGTTTTTTTGGCAACAACTTAAACAAGCTTTAATTCACTGAATTTCATTTTGAGCCTCAGTTTTAGTCTCTTTATCATGAAAAGTTGGCATTTTGTACTATTGTCATGGAAAAATAAACATTTTCTTTATGTTGAAAGTTAATAACAAGGTCTGAGCCATTGCCAATACCACAGACAATCTTTAAAAGTATAAGTGATCGAGGTCCATCTCCCACAGCCACCACCATATCAACCCACCCACAGTCTCTGCTCTCCAGATTTAGTAACTAAATCTCCAAGGCAATACAAACCAAGCCACTAAAATTCATGGACACACTAGTCTACCGACTGAAAACTCTTGGATGCCCTAAAGAGGGGGCAAAGCTGAGTCCCTGCTCCCCTGAAGCCCTGGAAACCACACCCATTCCCCACTGCTGCCGCCATGCCAATGACCCAACTCTGCTGCTTCACTAATAATCTCCAGAGAGACACCAAATCACAAAAATTCCATCGACCCTGGAGATAGTTCAGGCTGAGAACTCTGGGGTCTTTTTGGGGGGAAGCAGGCAGCTCTTGGGCCCAGTTCTACAGTTCCTGAAGTTTTAGGACCACACAACACCTCCACATTCCACACGCAGTAGAATTCCACATCCACTGTCAACCTATTAGGAGCACACAATATTAGATGGAAAATTAACATAGGAACAAGCTAAACTCAACAACCAGTAACAACAGAGAAGGCGCAACTAGTGACAAACATCTTAGCAATAATCAGACAAGAACTTAATGCATGGTGATATATAACAATTTTCACAAATGTTCTTTTACTAAATTATTTGTTATTGTTTCTTTAGCCATTTAGTTGTAATAAGCAATATGAAATAAAATATTGTGTGCCTCCTAAGGGGCAGGTTTGGGAGTGCTTGAGGACAATGGGGGAGGAAGATCACTCAGGCAGAGAGACTGGCACATTGAAAGCCCATAACAACTGTATTATGAAAAACTTTGTAAACCATCACTGTATCACTGTCTGTCTTCCCGTTCATCTTCGATTTGCTCAAGCGGGCACCTGTAACATTTCCATATGACCTGTCTCATGCAAGTAGAGCCCAAGGGGAACCTGCTTGCTCCAGGAACATAAAGAGCCTCAAACCATTCCATCAGGTCATGGGAATGAGGTCTGTAATTGTTACTGGTATCTGGCCATGGTGTTTAAATAAAGTATTCAAAATGTTTTTTTTTTGGCTTTATGGGTCACACCCGGTGATGCTCAGGGGTTACTCCTGGCTCTTCACTCAGGAATTACTCCTGGTATTACACATCCCATATGCTCGGGGACCATATGGGATGCCAGTGATCGAACCCGGGTTGGCTGTGTGCAAGGCAAACGCCCTACCCACTGGGCTATCGCTCCAGCCCCTAAAAAATGTTTTTCAAAGTATAAACTATCCAAATATCTGTTCCTCATGGCATTTTAGTAAGTAAAGTGATATGCTTCATACATATAAAAGTTTGGGGGCCGGAGGCGATAGCCCAGCGGGTAGGGCGTTTGCCTTGCACGCGGCTGGCCTGTGCCGGCCCGGGTTCGATCCCCGGCATCCCATATAGTCCCCCGAGCACCGCCAGGAGTAATTCCTGAGCGCAGAGCCAGGAGTAACCCCTGAGCATCGCCAGGTATGACCCAAAAAAGCAAAAAAAAAAAAAAAAAAAGTTTGGTTTCTTTTATAAGAGATTTGATATGCATAAAGATCAAATAATGTTAATATCTAAGCTTGAAATAGAACCCCCCTGTGAAATGAAATTGTGTCTGCTCCCTTTTATCACTGTCTTAACATTAGAGATTAAAATAAAGTTTAGATTTATAAATGGATTTTGAGGATGGGAGTGTAAAAAGGTTTGAAAGAAGCCCTGAATCTTTAAGTTTTCTTAAAACCTCAAATGTCCACCCATTCGTCTCAATTTTTTTTAAAAAATCCTTTTTTTAATATGTTCTAAGGGTAGAATGCAAGTATTTTTCATGTAAATTGGGCCCTGAATGATAGCACAGCAGGTAGGGCATTTGCCTTGCACGAAGCCAACCTGGTTGGATCTCCAACATCCCCTATGGTACACCCCCCAGCTCCACCAGAAGTAATTACTGAATGAAGAGCCATGGGGGAACCCCCTGAGCATCGCCAGGTGTGACCCAAAGAAAAAAAATCTTAACATCACAATATATAAGGTGGTAGAGTAGAATGATAAGGTACCTAATAATTATGGTACATGCCACTAATAATTTTAATGCATGGAAGAATATAAGACACATGAGAAATAGTATAAATGAAGTGCTGTTAGAGCACAGAAACAGGAAAGTTTTATTCAGTTGGGAAGTACTGAACAAGCATTACAGGAATGAAATAGCATTTCAGAGGGGAGGCTACTAATTCCTGAGTGTCTGAGTACTGTTAAACAATGGAGATTATACTTATGTGTTTGTAACCCCTGTGTGAATCAGATAAAGTTCAAATTCTTCAATTTCTGACTTCTTAACATCCAGCTTTATCACCCACCCCTTTCTGCTTCCTACCTTAAATAATGACTGCATATGGAAAGAGTAGAGTTTCAAATTCTAGTTCTACCACTAAAGAGCTGGGGAAGCTAGACAATAAACTTCTCTGAACCAATTTATATTTCTTTCTTTGAAATATAGGAATAGGAATAGTCTATTGTAAAGGTTTATGATAAAGGTTAAATGAATTAATAATGTATATAAGTGGTTAACAAATGAAAACTATTTTAATAGCAAAAAAGTCGTGACTAAGAATTAGGAAACTTGATCTTCAGCACTTTTCCTATAAGCTGAGTGACCTACATAAATTGCGCGCCTTTCTGGGCCTCAATTTACCTTTCTGTAAAAACAAAAGATTGGCATAGATGTTCGACATTCTCTCTAAACCTTAATAGTCTAGGTGCTAAAGATGACATTTTAATTTGACTTTGATACTGAACTATGCAATTGGACTAAATTGGATCAAATTGCCATCATTAAGCATATAATACATTGACATTTTATTAAAAGGCTGAAAATGAAAGTGATAATAATGAGTTAGGTTGGGGGAGTGATTGCAAGTGAACACAAAAAGAGTTGTAGATCAGATCCCATTATCATGTGCTTGCATGAGAAAATAAGTGGTAAATGATATTAAATTCAGGTGCCAAGCTCAAAAGTACACCATTCTGTGAAAAGAAAAATCAGAAAACTTGCTTACCGTCATTTCAGAATTAGCTGTTCTGTCACCTCAGTCTTCCTAATTCTGTGAAAATTGTGTACACCTACAAGATTTTTAATATGAAGATGGTAAGAGGATATGAAAGCAATATTTTTAAATACCCAATGGTGAGTCTAAGAAAGAATATACAGAACAAAATTCTGATATTCCACCTTGAAATGAGTAGAACTGAACAGTCTACTATTTTCATTCTTCTACTAAGTGCATTTAAAATTAAGGACAGTTTTGGAACAGTAAATAGATGAACAAGACAATACCAGGCATTGAATGCGACGCCATATTATTTATAATTTTGGTTTTATAGTCCCTGTGAAATTGCTTCTTTTTTCCCTATAAAATGTACAAGACCAGTATTGGTGATATTGAAAAAAAACTTCAAGACCAAAACTACTTTTAGATATTACTAATTATATAACTAAGTATCAAAATGAAACACAAACCCTGTATGTATATCTGAGACAATTTTGAACTTCAGATTCTACAATTACATGACAAAGAATGCTGAGAAATATTTAGCTCATTAATTTAGATATAAAAAGATGTTGGTGTAAATTTTAGCATAATACGGTTACATAGTTAATGAGAAATTTCCTGGGAAGGGGGCTATGTTTTATATCCTTAATAATTGGTCAAATACTTTTATCTTTGGTCTTTTCTTAAATTTTTGGTTTTTGTATTTGTTTCTTTGAGAGTCACTCCCAAATATACTCAGAGCTACTCCCTGAATGTTGCTCAGGTGTTGTTTCTGGTAGTGATGGGGGACCCCTGGTGCGGGGGTGATTTCACGAGGTCACCTGAAAGCAAATCATGCACTCCAGCCCTTTGAGACATCTCCCCAAACCCAATTCTGGTCTTTAGATCTCTAACGTGTGCAGTGCTTTACAGTTCAGAGCTAAAGGAAATAGAGTTAAGAGAGATATTTTTGAAAAAGCAAATAGTGGGCTACTTGCCCCTTGAGGTGTTGCAGGTGTGGCTGTGATGCCCGGCTACATTGGCAGGTGGCAGACAGGAGATAGGCTTGTCTACACCCCCAGGGCTCTGCCCTGTGGACCCTGGATGATGGATGGTCTGACATAGGAAGAACAGTACACAGCCATGAAAGAGGCTTAGATAACAAAGTAGGCTAGGACCAGGTCCTTCCCAGGATCTTTCACATCTGTACAACATAATGATCATTGTAGTTGTAACAAACTGGGGAGGTTGATGGGGAATGAGGAACTATAATGTCCCATTAGAAATCACTATTGAATATACACATAGATAATTTCATCCTAAACCGTAAGGCATGTCACAAGGTGTAGGAGGAGAGAGAAATACAGAGAGAGAAATAGAGATAGAGAGAAAGATGAGAGACTCAGACGGATAGGGGGAGAACTGCCATCTGGCTCTCTCCTAGCTCAGCTAACCATAAGGCTCCCAGGAGGCATGATGGGTTTTGGGAGTGGGGCCCATCACTTCTGTAGGGCCTCCAAAGCAGCCAGATGAGACTCTCTCACCATAATAGCCACCATTGTCACGGTGCGGACACCACAGGTCATCAGAACCCACACAAGAGAGACACTGATCTCAAGACCAGCTCAGAGCAGCCAAGTTCAAGCCCAGGTAGGCGGCTCTCAGAGGTGGAAGTCATCTGGCATTCCTGAAGATGGAGCTGGGGTACCCTTGCCCTCTCTAGCCCGCCCTGGAGGCCTGGTGGCCCCGCCCAAGAACTGCCTCGAGGCTCTTGGCCATGATGCAGAGACTCAGATGCACAGGGGAGAGCTGCCATCCAGCTCTCCCCTAGTTCAGCGACCATGAGGCTCCCAGGAGGCAAGATAGGTTTTTGGGTGGTTGGCCCATAACCTCTGTAGGGTCTCAGAAACAGCCAGATGAGATTTGCTCACCATAGTAGCTGACATTTTCGCCCGAACCCCACTGCTCATCAGAACCCACGCAAGAGAGATACTGATCTCAAGACCAGCTCAGAGCAGCTGAGTATGAGCCCAGGTAGGCATCTCTCAGAGGCAGAAGTCACTGGGTGTTCCTGGAGATGGTCTGGGGTCCCCATTCCCCTCTCTGACACATCCTAGAGGCCTGGTGGCCCCTCCCACAAACTGCCTCACTGCTTTCGGCCATGATGCAGAGACTCAGACGCACGGGGAGAGCTGCCATCCGGCTCTCCCCTAGCTCAGCTGACCATGAGGCAAGACGTGTTTTGGGAGTGGGCCCGCCACCTCTGTAGGGCCTTGGAAGAAGCCGTTTGAGACTCCGCTCACAATAATAGCCGCCATTTTTGTGGTATGGACCCGGTACATCGAACTAGTGGAACCAATCATGTTCTAGAATATAATACAATCTACAGTGTGTAAGAAAGGGAAGTGAGAAGGAGAGAGAGAGAGAGAGAGAGAGAGAGAGAGAGAGAGAAGTCAGCCAACATTTGTGCTGCTTGGCTAATGTTTGGTGTTGTTAGAACGATGTCATCAGCGAAGAGGAGGTGGTGTAGTTGCCGACCATCTATCTTCACTCCCATTCCTTCCCATTCTAATTGTCGCATGATGTTCTCGAGGGTGGCGCTGAAGAGTTTTGGTGAAATGGTATCACCCTGTCAAACCCCCTCTTTTGACATCAATGATCACTTCTTTGTAGAAAGGTGAGATCCTGGTGGTGAATCCGTAATTCAGCTCATGAAGGATCTTGATGTATTGGGTTTGAACACCCTGTTTGGCTAGTGCTTCGATGACTGCTTCAGTCTCCACAGGATCAAAGGCTTTCTGTAAATCAATTAATGTGAGACAGAGCGGCATCTTGTACTCCCTACAAACCTCAATGAGCTTGGTTACTGTGTGGATATGGTCGATTATGCTGAATCCTTTCTGGAAGCCTGCTTGCTTGCATGGTTGTCCTTCATCTAGTGTTCTGCTAATCCTGTTCAGGATGACTCGAGTGTGAACAGCTTGTAGATGACGGACAACAGGCAGATGGGGCGATAGTTGCCGATGTCCTGAATATCTCCCTTCTTGAACAGTAGAACTGTCCTGCTGGTTTTCCATTGGGAGGGCACCTTGCATTCGGACAGGTAGCATGTGAAGAGCCGAGCTAGTGTATTGATGAGTACCGATGGCAGATTCTTCAGGTGTTCGGGTCTGACTTTGGGCCTGGTGCTGTTCCCTTCTTTACCGACGAGATGGCATGTCGAATTTCAGAAGGGAGAACGTTGGGAATGACATATCCATCCTGTGGAATTTGGTATGTGGGCAGGTGGATGTGGCTATCAAAGAGATTTGAGTAAAAAGTCATAAATAATCTTCTCCATTGCCTTTCTGGAAGATGTGATAGATCCATCAGGGTGTTGGAGGGCAATCATCTTGGTCTTATACTTGGCAAAGGACAGGTGGGCGGTACGAATGCTTTTCCCAGCTTCTGCTGCATCTTCCAGTATTTCTGCTCTTCTGTCTTTGAGGTCTTTTATTGCTTCTCTGCACCATTTAGCAAGTTTGGACGTTAGCATTTGGTCTCCTGAGGCTCACGCCTTGCCACGTTGGTGAATGATCTCGAGAGTTTCTGAAGACAGGTGTCCTTTTGTGTCTTTCTCTCTCTCGCATTCTTCGCACAATCATGGATTTGCTGAACCAGTCGTTTGTATTCTTCATCGATGTTGTCAATGGTGGTATCTTCCCATGTTTCTGCAATGGTGCCAAATAGTTCCCAGTGCTTTCGGTTATTAACTAACATGTGTTGACCCAAGTCCACCATCCCGATGGAGCCTCGGAAGAGCCCAGAAAAAACCCCCACACCTTGCTGGCAGCGATCTTCACAATCCACACTGCGTAGCTCTTAAGATCTCCACCTAGCAGATTAATCCAGTCTCCTGCCCGGCTTGTCAGAAACCCAGCCTACGAGGACCCACCCTGCAGAGACCCGCCCTTCAGAGGAGAGTATTTCAAGCCCAGGAATGTTTAAGCCTAATACACAGATACACCCGGCAGAGCAGAAACCAGCTTTCCCGTTGCAAGCGGGCGCTGCACGGCCGCGCAATTTACCTCCAAATTACCGTGAATATTCTACACACCCCTCTGAGAGAGCCCCACAAAGTAATGAGAATATAGCGCCCACACGGCAGAGCCTGGCAAGCTGTCCAATGCGTGTTCGATATGCCAAAACCAGTAACAGAAATGTTTATTTTCCTGACCCCAAAAGAGCCCTTAACACAGCAGCAGTAAGAAAGGCAAACAAGCAGTGCCTGATAAAATTTCACGGCCATCCTAGGCTGCCAAAAGAAAGAAGGACTAAAATGACTGTCTGTACTTTCAATGCACGTATGCTGGCATCGGAAGCATTGAGGATATTGAGATATTGAGGATCTGATGGTGCAATCGAAAAGATCAAGTACGACATCATTGGTCTGACTGAGACGAGGAGGCGTCAGTTGCATCATGCTGTATTTGACACCGGAGAAGAATTGTTCCTTGGAACATGTGACAAAAAGAGGCGTCAGTGGCGTTTTTGTCCTTGTCAACAAGAACATGGCCGTCAACATTGATTCATTTGAATGCCTAACAAACCAAATCGGACGATTACACTTGAAGAGATTTCAAGTGTATCTGCCAGCAATTTCTATCTTCATTGTCTACGCACCAACATCCACATACAAAGGAGATGAAATTGAGAAATTCTACATGGAATTGGAGGAGTTCTATAAAAAAGATCACACCTTCTACAAGATCATAGTCAGTGATTTTAATGCCAAGATAGGACCGAGAAGATCAGCTGAAGAACTCCACATCGGGACCCATGGCCTAGGAATGGAACGAACAGGGTGAGAGACTCTCTGAGTTCATCATGTCCACCAAGACCATTCATAGAAACTCAAAGTTCCAGAAGGCTGAAGCGAAACGTTGGACATGGGAATCTCCTGGCGGGACAGTTCCACAATGAAATTGATCCTATCAATAGATGCAGAAAAAGCATTTGACAAGATCCAGCACCCATTCATGATTAAAACTCTCAGAAAACGGGAACTGAAGGAAGCTTCCTCAAGATGTCAAAGCCATCTACCAAAAGCCCATAGCGAGTATCATTCTCAATGGGGAAAAATTGAAAGCCTTCCCCTTAAGATCAGGAACATGACAAGGTTGCCCTCTCTCACCTCTTTTACTCAATATAGTACTGGAAGTACTCCGCCATAGCAATCAGAGAAGAAAAAAGACATTAAGGGTATCAGATAGGCAAGGAAGAAATCAAGCTATCATTATTTGCAGATGACATGATATTATACCTAGATAACCCTAAACTCTAGACCCAAAAACTCTTAGAAACAATAGATATTTATAGTAGAGTGGCAGGGTACAAAATCAATACCCAAAAAGTCGGTGGCTTTCCTATATACAAATAACGAAACAGAAGAAAGGGATATTAAGAAATCTATTCCATTCACAATTATGCCACAGAAAATCAAATACTTAGGAATCAGCTTAACCAAGTGTGTAAAGGACCTATACAAAGAGAACTACAAGACACTGTTTCAAGAAATAAAAGAGGACACGAGGAAATGGAAACACATTCCCTGCTCATAGATGGGGAGAATTAACATTGTCAAGATGGTAATACTCCCTAGAGCCTTGTACAGATTCAATGTGGTCCCTATGATAATGGCCATAACATTCTTCAAAGAAATTGACCATACAGTCCTGAAATTCGTATGAAATAATAAACCCCCACGGATAGCTAAAGCAATACTTGAGAAAAAAGAAGATGGGAGGCATCATCTTTCCCAACCTCAAACTGTACTACAAAGCAGTAGTAATTAAAACAGTGTGGTATTGGAATAGACCTGTGGACCTATGGAATAGAGTTGAGTATCCTTATACCCACCCTCAAAGATATGATCAGTTAATCTTTGATAAAGGTGCAAAAGAGTTCACACTGGAGTAAGGAAAGCCTCTTCAACAAGTGGTGCTGGGAAAACTGGACAGCTACATGTGAAAAATGAATTTGGACCTGTGTCTAACACCTTGAACAAAAATCAGATCAAATGGATTAAAGATCTCAATATCAGACCTGAATCCATAAAGTACGTTGAAGAAAATATAGGAAAACCCTCCATGACATAAAAACATCTTCAAAGGTGAAACACCATTAACAAAGCAACTAGAAGAAAATATAAACATATGGGACTACATGAAACAAAAGAGCTTCTGCACCTCGAAAGAAACAGTGACCATGATAGAAACACAGTCCACAGAATGGAAAGAATATTCACCCAATACCCATCTGATAAGGGGTTTATATCCAGGATATAGCAGGCACTGGTACAGATATATAAGAAGAAAACAGCCAACCCCATTAGAAAATGGGGAGAAGAGATGAACAGAAACTTTTGACAAGGAAGAAATTCAAATGGCCAAAAGGCATATGAAAAAATGCTCATCATCACTAATCATCAGAGAGATGCAAATCAAAACAACAATGAGATATCACCTCACACCACAGAGACTGGTCCGTATCCAAAAGGGTAAAAGCAACAAGTGCTGGCATGGATGTGGGGGAAAGGGCACTCTCATACATTGTTGTTGGGAATGTCAACTTGTACACTGTTTTCCCATTCATCATTGATTTGCTCAGTGGGCACCAGTAACATCTCCATATGTCCTGTCTCATGCTAGTAGAGCCCAAGGGCCTCTGCTCGCTCCAGGAACATAAAGAGCCTCAAACCATTCCATCAGGTCATGGGAATGAGGTCTATAATTGTTAATGGTATTTGGCATATCAAATACGACAAGGGTAGCTTGCCAGGCTCTGCTATGCGGGTGGCATACTCTTGTAGTTGACTTGTACAACCTTTCTGGAAAACAATCCGGACATTCCTCCAAAGACTAGAAATTGAGTGCTCCCTTTTGACCCAGCCATACCACTCCTGGGAATATACCCTGGGAATCCAAAAACATACAGCGGAAACACAGTCCTCACTTTTATTTTCATAGCAACACTATTCACAATAGCCAGAACCTGGAAACAACCAGTATGCCCGAGAACTGATGACTGGATAAAGAAACTGTGGTATATCAACACAATGGAATACTATGCAGCTATTAGGAAAAATGATGTTATGAAATTTGCCTATAAATGGATGGACATTGAAAGGATCATGTTGAGTGAATTAGTCAGAAGGAAAGAGAGAGATATAGAATGACTGTATTTATTTGCATGATATATATTTATGTCATGCAAATACACCAAATAAATACACCAAATATATTTGTGCATATATATACATATTATGATATAATATGTGTATATATATACATATTATGACACCAAAATCCAATGGCAGGCGAAAAGTGGATCAGGAGGTCTTACCAAAAGTGGAAATTGCCACAAACGTGTGGGAGTCAGAGGTTAGGTAAGACAGAGAAGGGAACATGTGTGAATAAATGTCGAAAGGGCTAATACTAACCTAGAACTGAGCATTAAATACAGGCAAAAAATGCACATGATGGCCTCTAAGTGTAGGTAGTGCAACCCACAATGTAAGAGAAGGAAAAGAGAGAGAGGAAGAGAGGAAAGAGATAAAGAACCTGCCATGGAGGCAGGCTATGGGAGGGGGAGGGAATTGGGGACATTGGTCATAGGAAATGGGCACTGGTGGAGAGCGGGGTGCTGGAACACTATGTGACAGAAACCTCTAAACATGAACAAATCTGTAATTGTATAACTCACGGTGGTATAATAAAATATTTTATAGAAAAAAAAACAAAGAGCTCTCAGTTGGTTGTCGTTCTGGGAGTTCTCTTCTTAAACTTTGCAGCCTTTTCTCCCCGTTGCAGGAAGTAGAATTTTGCACGAAGGAGATGGTAGTCCTATCCTGTTTCAATTTTGGGACGACAGCCACATCAGTCAGGCAAAACCGTCGATTGAATAAGATGTGGTCAATTTCGTTTGTGGAACTGTCCACCAGGGGATTCCCATATACTGCCTTCTGGAACTGTGAGTTCCCATGAGTGGTCTTGGTGGACAAGATGAACTCAGATAGTCTTTCACCCTGTTCATTCCATTCTTGGCCATGGGTCTCAACGTGGAGTTCTTCAGCCCATCTTCTCGGTCCTATCTTGGCATTAAAATCACGGACTATGATCTTGAAGAAAGTGTGATCTTCTTTATAGAACTCCTCAAGTTCCACGTAGAATTTCTCGATTTCTTCTTCCTTGTATGTGGATGTTGGTGCGTAGACAATGAAAATAGAAACTGCTGGCAGTTTCTATCTGACACAACCTACTGAGTCTTAGGCTTCTGCTACATTCCCTTTAGGGAATCTCCAGAGCAGACACAATGGGAGCTTGGGTAGTATTGGATTGATTTCATGATTTTGTGTGGCATAAATATCCTTATTATGAAACTTGCTTGCTCCAGTTCAATACTCTTCCCATCCCCATACATGTAGATATTCCAAGAGAACTTGCCCACGTTGGATCAACCATAATATAATAAGTTCTAGGACTAAGAAACATGCCAGTGCACCTCCGGGCAAACTGATGTGTCTCTGATTCTAAAGGTAATGACAAAGTGAATTATTCTGATGGATTTTAGACTTTAATGGGATCTAGAGTCTGGAGTCAGCTGGCTATATATTCATGGTAAGAAGTATTAATGCAAAAAAAGGAGAAGTATTAATGCCATTCTCTACAAATTACATTCTGAACTGCTTTCTGGTTCAGAAATGCATTCCCCCTCCTCCCTCTGCTAGGGAGATTGTGCCTTGGGAATCAGCTCTGGTACTGCGAAGCTTGAGCCAAAGGGTCCACCTGAAGGTCTGCATTTCAATAGGGTCATTTACTTGGCTTCATCTCTGGATAGCCCAGCCCATGATGGGCTGGACTGGAAGTTTTTGGCTTGATTCTATCTATAAAATAAGCTAGGAGAAAGGAGAAAGGGCTCTTTGCCATTTTGGTTCCCCCATCACTCTCTTCCTCCTCTCTCCTCTCTGTTCTCTTTCCTGTTTGACCTTAGCACGTGGTGGTGGTCATCTTGGCCATGGATTCTAAACTAACATGTGGCCAGGGCCCAGCTAGGAACCTAAAGTCTGGGGTTTTCCTGTTACTGGAACAAGTGTGAGTAAAGCCTTTTGAAACTTTGCTGGATTCTCACATCTTTCTCTGTCTACAAGTCGCCAATCCCCTGGGGCAGAAGGAGACCCTAGACCCCGCTCCTGGATTTTGTTGGGGAATGCAGCAGTTCTCTGACACTAGTGATACAGTTTATTTTTTGTTGCAAAAAATAGAACAGCTTTCTACTGAAGATTGAAGATTCCTGTCTCTATTATTCATTGAGCTTTACACTAAAACTAAATTATTGGATTTATATAATAAAGTATGACACTTCCCATGGAAAATATTTTGATTCTCTAAATCCAAAGTTAATGCCTTCTTTACATAAATATATACACATATTATGATACCAATATCCAAGGTCAGGCGAAACGTGGATCAGGAGGTCTTATCAAAGGTGAAAACTACACAAACGTGGGGGAGTCAGAGATTACGTAAGACAGAGAAGGGAACAGAGTTCTAATCATTGTCGAAAAGTGCTAATACCAACCTAAAATTAAGCATTAAATACAAGCAGAAAGATACACACGATAACCTCTGAATGTATGTATTGCAATCCACAATGTGCAAGCGAAGGAAGAGAGAAAGAGAGATAGAGATAGAGATGGAGATAGAGAAAGAAACAATAAACCTGCCATAGAGGCAGGCTAGGGGAGGTGGGAGGGAATCGGGGACATTGGTGGTGGCAAATGGGCATTGGTGGAGGGATGGGTGCTGGAACACTATAACCCAAATATGAACATCTTTGTAATTGTATATCTCATGGTAGTATAATAAAAATATTAAATTAACAAAATAAAAATAGAAAACAAAAAAAAACAAAGTTAATGCCTTTTGTATGTTTTTATTATATGTAGTAACGACCTTCCATTATTTTCCCCAAATTCTAGAGAAGCAATATTCACTAGTTCTGTTATTGTTTTTTAATGTTTCCCTCTCTCCTTCTTTGGGGAGGTAGCCAGGTCTGGCCTCTTGATCACAATCACCCATCTGCTTACATTGGTGCAACAGTTACCCCTCAGTTGGCTGATCATAAGCATCTGAATGATCAGCTGAAAGACCAAGCCAGCAAAACTATACAGCTGTGGGGCAGAGCAAAAGCAGAGCAGGTAGGGCATTTGCCTTGCACACAGCCAACCCGGGTTCGATCTCTGGCGCCCCATATGGTCCCCTGAGCACTGCCAGGAGTAATCCCAGAGCATCGCCGGGTGTGACCAAAAAAGCAAAAATTCAAAAAAAAAAAATTGTTCAGTTGAGCCTAATACAGGTTGTCATTCCATACAATCGTGAACTAAACAAATTGCTGATTTTTAAACTATTATGTTCTCCAAGCCTACAACACCTCTCCATTAAAGTAGGGCATGACCACATGATTTGTTTCACCCAATAAAATGTCATATGTGACAGATGCCTTTAAGAACTGAATTGTGAGTTAGCATCATTTTTCTCTTATCATGATGGCTGGGAAGATTCCAGATGTTGAAGATTTTATTATTTGACATGCCAATTATAGACCTCATTCCCATAACTTGATGGAATGGTTTGAGGCTCTTTATGTTCCTGGAGTGGGAAGATGCCCTTGGGCTATCTCACATGTGACAGGGCGTAGTGAGATGTTACTGGTGCCCGCTCGAGTAATCGATGATCTACGGGAAGTCAAGTGAAGTGATCCAGTGATACAACAGTTTCTACATTCTCCCCACACTAACTTTCAGAGTACGGAAAAGATTTAAGTCAGAAGAAAAAATATCATTGTATTAAACCCCTGAGACTTGGAATTTCTATTCCAGGGTCTAACCTAGTTCTTTCTGACTAATGTAGAATTTAGTGCCTAGAAACAAGTAAAGTTATGACAGAAAACCTAAAATATGTGGTTGTGACTTAGAAGCTCAGTGGGTGATGACAAGGAAGCTGTTGTGAGCGGCTGGAAAGTTGGCAATCCATACTGCTATGGTAAAATATTTGCTAAAACTATTCATGTGTGAGTCCCATTATTTCCCTTTCTAAATAGGAATGTTTACCATGATTATTCTGACCCTGCCTCATTGGTGTGTGTGTGTGTGTGTGTGTGTGTGTGTGTGTGTGTGTGTTGGGGCGGGGGTTGGGAGAACAGATTCTTTGCTTTTTCAGGCAGCTGAAACAATACAAGCTTTATCCAGTCCTATTACAGTGAGAATAAACCATCGTCCAGAGATGCTGGAATTCGAAATTAACGCTAGTACTGCATAGAACAATTTTGCGGCTGTCTCACTTGTAATGGGACTAGATGTAATTACAATGTAAGGAGAGGGAAACTAAATTGGGGGCTGGAGGATGGACTGCAATAATCATTGGTGGTCTTCACCTGTATATTCTGGCTATCTTTCTTCTGAGTAAAAAGTAGAATCACATTTCCCTGCTCTTTTGAAGATTGACATGCTCGTGTGACTTACTATTGTCAATGAAACATGAATGGAATTGACTTGTATCACTTTCAGGAAGAACCAATTTGCTGCTAATCTTTTCTCTGCCTATCAGGCTAGTGGATGATGGCTCAGAAATTGAAGTCTCCTATGTTTTCTCTCTGCGGGTAAGAACCCCCTAAGTCAACTGCTTTCAGCTCTATTTCTTGAATGAATATGTAGACAAGAAAGAAACATTTTGTTGTTGTTTTTAATCACTATAAATGTTAGATCCCTTGCAATTTTGGTTTTGCACCTGGTGCATTCTAACTAATGCCACTTACTGTAAAACTGATCAGAAAACCTATATTGGCTGATCTTGGCAGTGCGGGATGAGTACACTCAGTGACAGAAACCATCCACCGATATTTCCAAAAGTGCTCTCACTAATGGTTTAGCTTTTCTCCATGTGACCTTTCTAGAAAAGGAGATCATGAAAATTCAAATGCATTTAAAAAAAAACTGAGAGAGCAAAACTACATTTTCATTAATGAGATGGGAGGAATGAAACACTCTCATTGGGTTAAAAATGGATAAAGATAAGTTAAGAAAAAGAGGGTGGAACTAAACTCAGAATTCTTAGGCATTTCCAGCAATGATTAAAAAATGTTTCTCACAGATTGGATATAAACGTTAACTAACCGCAGTACTTCTCTGCAAACTTTGGCTCCCTTGGCGTCGGTTCGGCGCCCAGCTTGTGTACAGAAACACTTGCATGCTCTGACGATTATTCTAAAATGGTCTATTCTAAACTAAAATGGTATTGTTATATTCATTCACAAGATTTCTCTTTCTGAAAAGGAAACAATTTTTTTTCTCTATCACAACTACAAATTATTTTCATAATACTTGCAAAGTGTTCAATCCGGTGCCATACAGTTTAGGTTCGGGCAGGTGAAAGATGCCCCAGGCTTGTCAGTGAGTAGTTGTCTACCAGAAGTTTACTTTTTGCGGAACATAAAGTCTCTCTTTGGGAGTTTTCACTGAGACACACCCAACCTCCCGAAACTACTTTGGAGGAAAGCCCTGTAACTTTTCTGAATCACTGCACATACTCTCGCTTTCTACGACCTCTTGATCCTGGAAAACTACTGAAAGACCTAAGGATGTTTGGGCAATTATTTAGGATGCAAATATAGAGTCCGCTTGCTCTTTGCTTGCAGGGTGGGATATCCGTGACTCTTTCCCTTCCTCGAAAAGTTTTCAAAACTTCGAGCTTTAGGAACCCTCACGAGGCTTCAATTCTGGATGTTTGCAGAGTCCTTCTATCTAATGAATATTACGGCAGTTCAGTGAACCCGGCAAAGAGAGCAGCGAACTGTCCCGGGCGCGAGGGTCCAAACCCTGCAGTCAAGCAGCCGGAGGCTCCAAATCGCCGACTAGTGCCCCATTTCAACTGGACTACAGAGACCGGCATGCCCCGCGCCGCGTGGGCCCTCACCGCTTCGGGACCCGGGCGCGGTGGAGCCTGGGAAGTGAAGTTTCCTCGCGAGCCACATCGCGGTGGCCAAGGAGAAGGAGGGAGGCGTTGCCTGGTCGGGCTCCTCCACGAGCACGCGGCTTCCCTGGCCCGGCTCCGAGCCTCTCGCTCCCGCTCGGGGTTTGCGCGGGCGGCTGGGAGCCGGCATGGCTCGCTCGAGTAAACTCCGGGGGGGGGAAAGGAGGAGGCGGGGTCGGCGGAAGCGGCAGGTGGCTTCCTCCTCGGGCAGCCCTCCCCCGCCTCGCCCTCCTCCCCCGGCGGGAGCGGAGGGGAGGGAGGGGGCGGGGAGGGCCGGGCGGCAGGAAGGTGGTAGTGACACGTGTCAATCAACCTCCCTCCGGGGGGCGCGCGCTCCGGGGCTCGCGCCGAGGGCTCGCGCCCCTGCCTCGTGCCTGCGCCGCTCGTATGTAAATGAGGGCGCGTGACGCGGGACGCAGATGGACAAGGGGAAGAGAGAGAATGGCCGCTGCCGCCGCCGCTGCTGCCGCCGCCGCCGCCGCTGCCGCCGCCGCCGCCGCTCAGTGCCGGAGCCCTCGGTGCGCGGCGGAGAGGAGAGGATTCCGGCGGGAGCTCGACTCCTGGCGCCACCGCCTCATGCACTGTGTAGGTAAGAGCGAGAGAGAGCGAGCGAGAGAGACGCGGCCGGGGGCGCCCGGCGCGGCCGCGGCTGCCGCCGCCGCCCGCGGAGTTTGGGGGCTGCGGCTGGGTTGGCGCTTCCCCGCGCGGGTCACTTCCCCGGGGGCGCGCTCGCCGCGGCGGTGGCGCTCGCCTTTTTGTCTGGGGGCCGGTCCGCCCGGCGCGGCTCCGCGCTCCCCCTCGGCGACAACCCCCCATACACACCCCCCGCCCCAGGTCCCCGCTCTCCGGGCTGCCCAGGAACTGTTAGTTCGGGCCCGAGTCCTCCACTGCCCCCCCACTCCCGCTCGTGCTGTTGGTCCCCCGAAAACTCCGCCGCTGGGTGCTCCGCCTCACCCCGGGGTCGGCGCCTCTGGCTGTCAGGAGGGCTGGGGAGCCGCGGCGGCGGCGCGGAGGTGGCGGCCGGCTGGGCCGAGAGAGTACGGGGAGCGGGTCCGGGAGCGGGTCCGCGCCCCCAGCCGGCCGCACCCCCCTGACACCGACACCGACACACACCCCTTGTAGTCTCCGGGCCAGCGCGATCGGGAGGGAGGTCCGGGGACGCGAGATGAACAGGAGTCGGGCGGACCCCCTACCATCACCACCACCACCTCGGGGCGGGCGATCGCGGGGTGAGGGGCGGCGGGGGCGGGGCGCCCCCTTGTACCCTCTCGCGCCCGGCGGCGGCCCCTTTAAGAAGGAGCCGTTCGTGCGCTGACGGTTGGGATTTGAAGTTCTTCCTCCCTCTTTTGGAAGTCCGGAGGGCTGGTGGTAGTGGGGTGGTGGTGGTGGTGGTAGTGGGGGGCGTTGCCATGACGACGGGACCCTGCCCTCCAGCCGCGCCTCCCTCCCTGTTCTCGCGGACGCCCCCCTGAGGCTGTCCGTCCACCCCACCCTCGGGGGCTGAGTCCGATCCTTCCCTGCAGCGCACCCTGCATGCATCCCTTTCTCCGCTGCTGCTACCATTCTTCCCTTCCCTCCTGGAGGGTGCAAACTTCGGGGCTCCGGGGCGCTGTCACTCTGCTGCCGGCCCCTGGCAGTGGGAGCGAGCGGGGTGCAGGGACAACCCCTCCCGGCCGTGGTCACTTTACCTATGGGTTTTCGGCGGGTGTGCGGGAGCTCTATAGGTGTGGGGCGCTGCTCCGGCAGGTGGGTTGGAGGGGCGGGTAGCCCCGAGGGAGGCTCCCGCGGGTTGTGGGTTCGGGGTGCTTGGAGGAAGGGGAGGGGAGGTGGCAGCCGAGAAAGTCGCCTTGTCTAAGGGGTGCTCCCGGCTCCTGAGAGTCGAGCTTGGTGTTTGGACTTGGGGAGTCACCTGGGCGCCTGGAGCAGGCGACTCTGGTTTCCATCTGTTCCTGCGCCACCTCGCGCCCCTTTTCCTCCCTCGCCCCTTGGGTGGCTCCGCTGCGTCCCTGAAGATCTTTCTTGTTTCCCACTGCTGGAAAATGTGCTCGTCGTGGCAGAAATTAGCGCAACTTCCACTCCGCAGTGGCCGAGCAGAAGGTGACGGCTGTCGGGACCCGCGGAAGGAGGAGGATGGCCCCGATTTGGGACCTTTCCGTTTGTTTTACCGATTTACTCATATCCTTAGAAAATGACTTGGGCTTTGGTTTATTTGTTTTTGGGGGTTTCTTTTTTTCCGTCTTAAAGGGAAGAATCAGAGACATCGTTTTAGTCGAGTCTTATCACTTTAGTTCTTAGGGGGAAAAGAAGTGTAAAACCACAAGTATTTTATATTTTGAAAATTGGGGTGGGTAAATCAGGACAAAGGGTCCCAGTGGCGAAGGAAAGATTTGGACTTCGTGGCGAGTTTAATGTAGTAGATCTAGCACACGTGCTTTTCAGGGATGCACACACCTTCCGTGATAGAAACTTGCATGCTAGAATGCTCTGTTGAACTAAAATTTATTAGTGGAATGTTGTAGTGCTTCTTGAATACAAGATGGTTCCGCTTCATGACTGCTTATGTGTGAAGACGTCTCACTGCCAACCTTGTAGCCACACTGGTTCATCGTCTTATTCTGTTAAGTAATGCCCAGGTCTTGGTCAGTTTTTTAGAATAGCTTGGGATTTTCTGCACATTTTCTTGCCTATTTAGATACCCTAAGTATTTAGATACTGTTAAGTATATTTTTAAAAAAGTATATTATCTCTATAACAGAAGTACAGGCACCTTTGAAAAATATCAATTTTAAAGGCAGATTTTATAGAAACGGGAATTTGAGTACCTTTGATTTACCAATGCAAGTCATCAAAACTGACTTAATATTAAATATTATGTTTTTAGTACTATGTAACTATACTATATTTAAAAAGCGATTTTTTTTCCTGGGATCCAACTGTATTTGGGAAATTCTTCCTCATGTACTCAGTACTCCGCATCAGGAGACCCACTGTGATTTACTATCATACTTTGATTTTGTTATTGTTATTTTTAAATGAAACTTTCGTTTTTTATTTATCTGTTTTTAACTTGGGGGACTTAGGGGCCACACTCAGCAGTGCTGAGGCTTCACTTCTTCATCCGTGATCAGGAATCACGCCTGGCTGAGCTCAGGACCATATGCAGTGCCCGAGATTACACCCAAGTTGCGTGTGTGGAAGACCAGCGCCATGCACCGCTGTGCCGTGTCTCCACCCCGAAACGGGCGTACACCTGTTGATCTTGGTTTTTGCTGCTGGCCTATATGAAAAGCACTCATTCATAGTGTGCATTGAGAGTAGTCATTTTAGTTACTTTTACTGTTCGTTACATTGAATACTTTGTAAACATAGTTACAAGTAACCGTAATTTTTTTCCCTCTGTCTACTTCTTTATGGGTGCAAATGTGTCAGTTTTTATGGATCTTGAATAGTTAGTGTCCATGATGGTTGAAATAACTTTGACCCTTTCTGTCTGTGGGTAAGAAAATGAACCAGAAGTCTTTTTAAATGATACAGATGTTGTAGGTAGCATCTTAAGAGTTGTGGAGCAAATTAGTATTAAGATGCCAGTGAGACTTTAAATATCAGTTCTTTGTCTTTCATTATTCATTTTATAACAGCTCAGACATAGTATTCTAATTTCACAGAAAAAAAAGTTGTTATTAAGTTACCAGTGATGTCCAATTCAAGGCATGGAAAACTTTTTCCCTATTTGTGGAATACATCTGATTATGTTAGATTTGAAAGTACTCTGTTTATTTTAAAAAATGTATTTGAAGTTCTTGTCACAATGAGCAGGTCCTTTTAGGTGCATTTTGTACTTGAAGTTTTCTATAATCCTGTGCTATGCTGTAATGTCAAAATATGCTCAGCTGACAGGTAATCAGGTGCTTATTGGTGATAGTCAGAATTATCCTAGAACTCTGCTCTGTTCAGTGATGATCCGGGAGTATATGGTAGAAGTATCTGATAACTTCACAAAGTCTGCAACAGTAAAAGCCAGAGCAAAAGAAATGTATATTAATGTATATTTAAACATTGTGAAGATTGTATAAAGATACGTGATGTGGAAGGAGGCCAAGTTTTTTGTTTTTGTTTTCAAAATGGGGAACACCAAGTGGGGGTGTCAGGTCTCAGTTCCTTGCTTGGTCTGGCTTAATGCCAGAGTGTGTGTGTGTGTGTGTGTGTGTGTGTGTGTGTGTTTATCTGTGTGTATATGTATGTGTTTATCTAACGGAACCTAAACCACTTGAGGGTAATTTGGAGATGGTGCTCATGTATGTAAAACAAAAGGATACTGTCATGGCTTATAAAACCCAACTATTGTTTAGTTTACTACTGAAACAGCTCTTGTTTAACTACTGTTAAATCTCCTGGTTTTAATTCCTATACATCCAGACCTCTGTATCATGATTAAAACCAGGAGATTTAACATTGATAGAAGGTAAATATGTAGTTCATATCCACGTTTTCTCTTCATCTGTTTTGTCCATCCGTTTTCCAGCGAGTCTGGGATGATGGGATGCCTTGGGTCTTTGTCCTTTTTATTCTAGAACCTTTCCTCAGCCTTTCTTGGATTTCTTGACCTTGGCATTTCTTTAGAAGTCCAGGACAGTTATTTTGTAGTATCTCCCTCAACTTGAATTTGTTGCTTTCTCATGACTAGATTAGTTTTGCAGCTTTGACAAAAATACCTCAGAAGAGAGGTTCCATCCTTCTCACTTCATCGGAAGCTTCATGATGTTGGCTTGTCTTAATGTTGGTGAGGTTAGCTTTGAAAAAGAAGTTGAGGTATTTGATAATCTCCATTTTTCTCCCTGAAAATTATTTACCCTTTTGTGATATGAAATTTGTGAGACATACCTTGAGGAATAGGATATCTGCATCAAAAATCCACCTACAGCTTTCAGCTCCCATTCACGATTATTAAAAGTTGATGTTTTTATCATGAAGTCATATCTTCCATCTCAATGATTGAGCTGTTTTTTTTTTTATCAGTGTGCACTTAGGAGACTCTGCCTGGTAGTTAAATCCATTTTTATGCCAGTTTTTGGGCAGTGAGAGCCACATCAAACAGCTGTGTGTTTTCTGACAAATACACATCTCAACCCTTCCTATCCAGTGATTTTTTTTTTAACACTTCCTTCCTGCCAAAAACAATATTGCAGGTTCATGTTCTTTACCTGCCCCAGCCCTGGCCTTTTCTCCAAGGACCTCTCCATTTTTTTAAAGTGGAAAATAGCAAAATTTGAGCATTCCTAGGCGGGGCGATAGCCCAGCGGGTAGGGTAGGCCTTGAGCGTGGCCGGCCTGTGCCAGCCTGGGTTGATCCCGGCATCCCATATGGTCCCCTGGTCCTGCCAGGAGTAGTTCTTGAGTGCAGAGCCAGGAGTAACCCCTGAGATTCGCGGGTGTGACCCAAAAAGCAAAAAAAAAAAAAAAAAAAAAAAAGAGCATTCTGTTTTAGGACTGCTTTTTTATAGTTAGCAAAATTTAAGCACTCTTGTTTGTTTCAGGACTGCTTTTTAAAGTCTTTTCATTTTGTTATAGAAGCTAACAAGCAGTGTAATGGATTTGCTAAAATTAACCTTGCAAGAACTAAACAAAAGCCATAAAGATTGTATTAAAATCACTCTATAGACACCACTTTTTTTCTACATGCAAGTATTGTCCAGTGAAAATATATTTGGAGTTAGTATATAATTTTAAAATGTAAATAACCCTGATTTTAAAGTACTTTTAACTCCGTGTATTCTGAATTTTTTAACATAATATACAAAATGCAAATTGATTTATTTTAAATGTTATTTTGAAATCTGATAGTTTATACATGCAGCACATTTCAGTTAGGTCTAGCCATATTTCTTGTGTCTAAATGGCTACATGTGACAAGAGAACTTGCCTCTTTGAATAGTTGAGTCCATCCAAGCCTGGATTGCTCAAATACTACTTAATTTGAATCTGTTCATAATAACCAAATCTCTTAATTTGGGTAATGTGTAGTGAATAAGAGTATGTAGGCTCTGGATCTAAATCACCTACATTAGAATCCCAGTGTTTCAGTCTAAGCATGTGAACAAATTACTTATATAACCCCCTGTACTTTCACATCTGTAAAATGAAGATTAGGAAGATTTTGAATTGTTTCACTCTAAGTTACTATTGGTCATATAGAAAATATTATAAAAATATTAGCTACTGTAACTGTTTACACAGGTTTCTAGTACCTTTGAGCTTTATAGTTTTATAAAAGATCCTTTGGGGTGGAAATGGCTGAGGGAACAGTAAAATGATCTGAAGTATATAAGAGAAAGATAGCAGAGCTAGAGAACAGTTATTGAGTCACAGTATATGACTTGGTCTCATCCTGTTTTTACATGAGAAGACCAAGAGACATTTGTTGCAGTCCTGTACTCATAGGAATCCTTTGGGGTTTTGTGGTAACTGTATACAAGAAATTAGATTAAATTTAATTTTAAAATTCCTTGTCTTGGGGTCGAAGTGCTGACCTGGGTTTGCATCCCACATGCGAGCAATTTCTGAGCACTGCCAGAGTAATTCCTGAGTGCTGAGCTTGGAGTAACTCCGAGCATCACTGGGTGTGATCCAAAAAAGAAAAAACAAATCGTTGTCTTATTAGATCATCTTGATGCCAGCCTGTGTTACTGCCTTAACTCTGTTCTAAATCTTTGCATTCTGCAAGTACTGTGTACTTTCTTACAAACTTCTTGGCCCATTTGTACTGAGCAGAATCAGCCCCAGAGGGTGTTCTCTACCTTTAAGTTTTTTCTTCTCTTCCCTGTTTCCTTTGGCCAGGGATGAGGAACTTAGGCCTTCACCCCCAGTGGTACTAAGGGGCTAGTCTAGGCTCTGTGCTCAGGAGGGACCCCTTGTGGTGTCCAGGAGACCTTACTCCTCCCGGATTCAATATCTGGAATGCCACTCCAGCCCACACACAAGGCAAAGAGATCCATTGCCTCCTCTACTCTCCGTTTTTAACTTCTGACAAAATTGTGGGAACACTTAAAGATGGGATAGGGACCGGTAAATAAAATCCCAGATAATCAACTTGACACTTCTTAGAGACTATTTCTTGCCTTGTACTCATTTATCTTTTCCCAAACTTCTGCCTCATTTTGTCACTCTGACTTGTTCCTTTCAGAAAAGCAGATTGACTTAGAGAAGCCTAGATGATTCCAGCACACTGGTTTCCAGGCTAATAATTTGGAAGTGTTGTCTTGGTGGGGGGTGAGCAGCCACCCCTCCCCTCTTCCGGAAGCCTCTGCCATGGACATGGCAAACTCATTAGGTGACTGAGGCAGATCCTAGAGATTTTGGAGCAGGACTGTGACACCTCCAGATCCCACAATAAGGGTATCCCAGGAGGAATACACCAGATTAGATGAGAAAGTAACCCAGAAGCCAGCTAAACTCAATAAACAAACTATAACAGAAAGTTCAGCTAGCGATAAACAGCATAGTAAACCCTCAGACCTGGACGTAATGACCCCGTGGTGAGATAGAATAATATTTTTTGATAGCTCCATTAGCCATTTAGTTATAACAAGCATTTTTTTTTTTTTTTTTTTTGGTTTGGTCGCACCCGGCAACACTCAGGGATTTCTCCTGGCTCTGCACTCAGGAATTACTCCTGGCGGTGTAATGCCCTACCCGCTGGGCTATCGCTTCGCCGCATAACAAGTATTATTAAATAAATTATTTTGTGCCTGGGAAGAGCTCAGGCTTGGGGGCAGTTGAGAAAATGGGTACAATGGTGGAGGGAAGGTCACTCTAGTGTGGGATTGGTGTGAAACATTGAATGTCTGTACCAGCTGTTCTGAACAACTTTGTAAACCATGGTGTTTATGTTATTATTATCATTATTGTTATTGTTATTATTTTAACCGTCCTTCCAGGCTGGCTGCAGGAGGGAGGGCAGCAGTGGGCTTGCGGACCGAGCCCTGCTCTCCTGCAGCCAAGCAATGGTGTTTGAGTAAAGTTTTCTATAAAACAAAAAGAAATCTGGGCTTGCTGAGAACTGGCCTCAAATATTCTTGGCTATATAGCTTTTTCCAAACACATTTTTATATCTATTATTGATTTATTTTTTTCTTTAGCTAGAACAATGAAAGGATGGTTTTTGTACATGTGTTAAATAGAGCCATAAATGAATCAGTCTATAATGTTACAGGCCCAAAGCAAAGACACAAAAGTGACTTTGTCAGCCTAAAAAGATATCAGTTAAAATATGTCACTCATAAAATGCACATGAAAATGGTTGATGAGGGGCTGGAGCGATAGCACAGCGAGGAGGGCGTTTGTCTTGCACGCAGCCGACTTGGGGGTATCCCATATGGTCCCCTGAGCACTGCCAGGAGTAATTCCCTGAGTGAAAAGCCAGGAGTAACCCCTGAGTGTTGCCGCATGTGGCCCAAAAAAAAAGCAAAAAAAAAAGTTGATGACGAGTAGCTGTGGTAATATGTGTATTACACATGGTTGGTCAGTGTTAATATATACAGGGCTGGAGCTATAGCACATTTGCCTTGTGTGCTGTCGACCTGGGTTTGATCCCTGACATCCTATATTGTTCCCCAAGCATCACCAGAAGTGACCAAAAAGCAAAAATGAATAATATATACTGATTTTTCTGTAAAATAAACATACTGATGAATTTAATATACAGAATTTCAAAACTATGTACTTCTGGATTATTTTATACTGGGAAGTATGAAAATCTGGCGACCAAGGAAGATGAGAACTTCTGTTCTCACCACTGCTGGATATGAGTAGTGGAGAGTTTCCCGGCCCTTTTCTGTGACTAGCCCTCTTTGAGCTTGCTTCATTCCTGCCCGACGCCTCCTACGGGTTGCCGCTCTAGAATCTCCTGCCATCACCTCCTCCTTTATAGGATTTTTATGTGTGAGCCCTTTGAAATATCCCGAGGGCCCACAGAGGACCATCTGGCTGCAGGCTGGTCTGAGCATCCTGTGACCTTCCGAGTGCAGCTGCCTTTTCATGTACCTGCTCCGTCCTTTGGCTGACTAATGTGCGCGTCCCTCTGAGCTTGGCCATGCAGAGAGAAGGGGGGAGAAGAGAGAGAGAGAGAGAGAGAGAGAGAGAGAGAGAGAGAGAGAGAGAGAGAGAGAGAGAGAGAGAGAGAGAGAGAGAGAGAGAGAGAGAGAGAGAGAGAGAGAGAGAGAGAGAGAGAGAGAGAGAGAGAGAGGGGGGGGGGGAAGAGAGAGGGAGAGAGAGAGAGAGGTTACAGGTAGCCGTCAAGTTTTCCTGCCTGCCTGCCTTTCAGACTTGGTCTGCAATGCCTCATCACAGAGCACTCCTGGGAGCAACAACAAAGGCTTTGGGGTGTTGGATATGCACATTCTCTACCTTATTAATCATTCCAGTCTCTCAGCTACAATATCCAACTTTTTTGGGTTTGTGTAGTTACTTTTCTCTTTTGATAATACTTTTTCTCTTTTTAGAACGTGATGGTCAGCATTCATGGGTTTGAGCAGGGTAGGAACTGCTAGGATATTCCTAGGGGGCCACTGGTGAAATTGTAAGGTGGGTTTGGCAGGACACTAGGCAGCCTGCTGATGGCTCTGGGGATGGGGTGGGCCAGAACAAGGAAACAAGGTCAGAAGGGGGCCGGGTTAGCAAACATGGGTTCATCTGTTTGGCCACCCATTGATTTTAGTAAGGCCCGAGTTTATAATCAGGTAGTTCTTGCCCATATTTTTATTTACCATAGAGTGTGAAAAGACCAGACCTACCTGCTACCACTATGAAACAAATAAGGTAACAAAATTTGACATATGTGGGTTTAGAAAGTGTCACTTTTGTTCTAAAGCTAAATAAAAATTTGAGAGTTTGTTTGCTAGTAAAAACTTCCAGGAGGAATCACTTCTCTAACCCAGCTTCTTTCCTTCCCTGTGCGCAGCAGGTCTGTCTCTGACCTGTGACCAAGTACGAGTCCCTTTTACAGTATTTCATGGCTCAGGTTTTCTAAGAGATAAACACTTAGATTCAAGAGCATAATTTGGATTACATGGCAGTATGAACGTTGATGGTTTTCGTTTAGTTTACAGCTCACAATAAATTGAAGTAGAGCACCATTTGATTGTTCACCAGGCAGTGGTTCCATTCACCTTTTGTATCCACTAAAGCACTTAATCATATTCAGTTAGTCACAATCTCCCAGAATATGTTTCTTTGTGTAACCCAACCATTTCATCTGCTTTTACTTCTGTATACATTATTTCAAAAGTTTGAGGATCCCCTTAGTCGCTTTTCCATGCATCCTCAATGATCTTTAAAATTCAGTTGCAACCTTGATATTTCCTAAAGAATCTATTGAGGGCTAGAGAGATAGTACAGTGAGTAGGGTGCTTGCCTTGTATACAGCCAACCCAGGTTTAATCAGTGGCATCCCACTGAATAAACCAAAAACAAACAAAAGAATTTATTGGAAGGCTAGTTGAAAACTTGTCTAGTTGCCTGGTTCTTTTTGTCTTTTTGTTTTTGAGCCAGATCTGACAGTGCTTGGCGCCCTTCCAGTTTCACTTTTTTTTTTTTTTTTTGGGGGGTCACACCTGGCGATGCTCAGGGGGTTACTCCTGGCTCTTCGCTCAGGAATGCCAGGATCGAACCCTGGTTGGCCGCATGCAGGGCAAACGCCCTCCCCCTCTGTGCCATTGCACTGGCCCCCTCAATTTCACTTTGTAATGAATGCTAAATTAGGATATCTGTCCTCAGTAATCACTTTTTAACGGATGGAAATCTAAACTAGGATACCTGTCCTCAATAGTCACTTATTTTGCTTGCTTGTTTAAAAGACACTATATATAATAGATAGCAATGGTTTGGGGTCTTAAGGTATGTATCGGGAAATTATCCATGTAAATCCATGAAACCCGCTAAGGGAAGGCATAGCAGTAGCGCAGTAAAGTCCTTAGTAGCACCACACATTAAGGAAGTTTAGCTTTCTGAAGGAGAGGCAGTGAGCCACTTGATTTTTGCCAAGGGAGGTAAAACCTTTGACCAAAGTAGGACAAACAGGAAAAAGTAGTATCACAAATTATAAGGAGAAAAGGATTCACAGAAGGGATGGATCCATTGGGGGCGGAGCAATAGTCCTGCAGGTAGGGTGTTTGCACACGGCCGGCCCATGCTGGCCCATGCCGACCCAGGTTCAATCCCAGCATCCCATATGGTCCTCCGAGCACCGCCAGGAGTAATTCCTGAGTGCAGAGCCAGTAGAAACCCCTGAGCACTGCGGGTGTGACCCAAAAAAGAAAATAAAAAGGAATGGATCCTGCCGATGAGCTGTCAAGTGCAGTGGAACAGGGAAGTGATCCATTGTGTTTGGCCCCTTGGTCTGCATGGCCTTGACCTTTCCGCAAGTGGTGGGGGAGAATCCACACCGTAATAGGCTCGAAGGTCATTTCAGACTGTGGTAGTAAGTGGCAAGAGCACTTGTAGCCCCGTGCTCACTTGAGAAGTTGCTTTTTAAGGAAGACAGATACATGCAGCAGTGTTTGAAAGATCCTAGGATCTAAGGAAGATTGTTCAGATGGATTTTTTTCGTGAGCAGTCCTGTGGGAGGGAGAATACCTTCTCGAGTCAGTAATAGCCCCAGTCACTTTATGTGTTATTTAAGTTGTGGCAGTAACAACTGATCAGGTAAATAAGAGGGACTTGGTTTGAATCACTGACTGAACTATTTTCCAACAAAAAGTATTTTCCCAACCAAGTTTATTGCTAAAATAATGTCACTTGTGCTGTTGGTCTGTTCATGCATTTTTTTTAAATGCTTTTTTCTCCAATTCAGTATTGTCAGGCATCAGGTATCATTAGTCCTTCTGGGTGCTAGTTGATTGGGTTGTGATTAGATGTTTCTTCCCAGTTGGTTTCTCAACTAGAAATGGATTCAGGAATCAGGGGTCATAACATTAGCTTTTTTAAAATTCATTTATTTTGCTTTTGGGGTCACACCCAGCAATGCTCAGGGGTTACTCCTGGCTCTGCACTCAGGAATTACTCCTGGCGGTGCTCAGGGGACCATATAGGACATTCGGGATCGAACCCGGGTTGGTTGCGTGCAAGGCAAATGCCCTACCCGCTGTGCTGTCACTCCTGCCCCAACATTAGCCTTTTAAATAGTGAGACTGTGTTGAAGAACTGGGCCTGGAGAGGAGACCAAAACTGGCCTCAGTTTTCCTCACGCTTTTAGCTGCCTGAATGGAACTTAGCAGCGGAGGTGGAAGAGTGGAGCCGCAGACACTGCCTCTGCCCTGTGAGTGTAGCTAGGATTTGTTTATCAGTAGGTGACTGTATAGGCCGAGAGGGAAGGAGGCTTGGCCATGCATGGAAAATGACCTTTAAAACGTTAGTCCATCCGGCTAGGAATAACTATCAGGATGCTTTCAGTATTAGTCAGACGTCTTTCCTTTGGGAGAAGTGAATAAAGGTAGAGAGGGGAGAAGCTTTTACCAAATCATTTTCCTTGAATATGAATGTGTTGGGAGAAGCAGTTTGGGTTGGGTAGAAAAGTTTATGTCTATGCTATGAATAGGTTTTTGACTCTGTTTTTAAAGGTGCTCCGTGTTACAAGAACGTTGAGCTAAGGACTTGGTGTCATCTGAAGACAGAGGAGGAAGCAGCTAGATTTGACTTGAAGGATCCAAAATGACTAGAGCCAAGCAATTGAGTGAGAGCTGGGGCTGACAAACAGGATAGTTTGTATTTTAGATTTTGCTAGGCTATTGCAGCTAGCCGGTTCTGCAGTTGTAGTGCAAAAGTGACCTATTCAGGAGCACAGCTATGCTCAATGAAAACATGCACTTAGAAGAAAAGACAGAATTGGTCAACAGGCCATGATTCTCTGCGCACTAAGTTCAATGATCCACCATGTGATAAGGTTGGGCCAGTAGACAGAGGATGGTAAAAGCAGACGTATAGGAGTGGAAATGATAATCACTCTGGAAAATATTCAGCACTCCAGTATCATTGAGGGGCTAAGAAATGCTTCGAATCCTGTAAGGGTACTAGGAAGTAACCAGAAGTATAAATGATGACCTCTGTAAGAGGACATTGCGAGCCTCTGAAGTTGTGGGTGTGTTTAATGAACATTAAAGACTTAGCTGCTCTTTAGACATACGACCAGCTAAGTCAGCTTACATTTCGAACATCTGTTAGTTGAGGTTTGAGAAGGTTTGTCTTTTTGTGTTCTAAATAATAGTTTTAAGCTCAAATTGAAGTTGCCCTTTTTAAATCAAATCTGGGAAAATGAGTACTTTTCACCTCAGTATATTAAGATGCGGAATGATAAAAGTGTTCTCGGAGATACCCCTGTGTACCTTCAAAATTAAAACAAGAAGAAATATAGAAACCAAATAGTACTTCTGTAACTGATGAAAGAGCAATTAGAGAATTAACATGGCCGCCAGGTCATCTGACAGGGACCAGATTAATGTATTTGCTCATTTCGAGGTACCGGGAAAGTAGGGCAGGAGAGTCTGAGGCTTTCTCATAGGTTATTTTCCTGACAGCTCGCTTCTGAAAGAGAAGAAGCAGAATTGAGCTCTGTTTTCCTTTCTAGAATCACAAATTATACCAATTGCTTCTTCCTTTCTAGTAATGAGAGAGGCTCAGATTGTCCTTATTAAACATTCTCATGGAAAACCAGGAGCAAGGAAATGGCAGTCTTCCAAAACCAAGACTAATTTTTGCAGTTGTGTCTGAGGATAAGTGTAGTAGAGCTACTAGTGCTGTTACTACTCTGAAAGCAATCACATGGAAATATTCTGGATGTTTAAGCGTAGAGGCTCATGCCTAGCAAGGCCCCGGGTTCAATCCCCAGCACCACCTGGCCTTCCCTGTATGGCCTAGGCACTGCGTGATGGTGGCCCCTATTCAAAATATTCTAGTATTAGAATCATTATTGGGGCCCACGTCCTGCTGTGCATTGGGCTTATCCAGGCTTTGCACTCAGGAATCTCTCCTGGCAGTACTCTGAGGTGCCAGGGACCAGCCCAGATAGGCTGTGTGTGAAGCAAGTAACTCAACCCTTTGTCTTTCTGGCACTTGGAACATTTCTTAAATTCTCAAATCAGTTTGTGATGGTTCTTTTTGCTGTTTTTTGGTTTTTGTTTTTCAGATAAACTTGATTATCTGAAGACCTATGTATATAGTTAAATGCATGTTTGTTTATGAAAGAAAGCCAGGGCTTCTTTCTTTATTAATTTTCAAGTGCCTTTTTAAATTTCAAGGAATTAGTATAAGAACAGCACTATGTATTTATTCTTGCTTTTTGGGGTCACACCTGGCAATGCTCAGGTGTTACTCTTGATCTGGGCTCAGGAATTACTCCTGGGTAACCATATGGGATGCTGGGAATTGAACCTGGGTCAGCTGTATGAAAGGCAAGCACTGTACCCACTGTACTATCCATCCGGCTGCATCACCATTTCTTTAATGGAAAAAGTAGATAGAAATTGACTATACTTTTAATTACCTCTGATCATGAGTATAGTTTACCCTCTTTAAAATGTCATTCAGAGTAGATAAAAGGATATACACGATAGCCCTACAGTGTCTGTGTTGCAAACCACAATGTGCAAAAAGGAGGGAGGTAAGGGGAGAGAGAAAGAAAAAAAGAGAGAGAGAGAGAGAGAGAGAGAGAGAGAGAGAGAGAGAGAGAGAGAGAGAGATTGGGACATTGGTTCTGGGAAATGCATGCTGGCGGAGAGATGGGTGTTGGAGCACTGTATAACTGAAACTAATCATGAACTGCTTTGTAATAGTCTATCATGGTGATTCAATAAAACAAATTTGAAAAATGGATAAATAAAGTGTTATGGGTACTAACTTGGTCCCATCAGCTGGGACTAAACAAGGCTAAGTGTCCCTAGTGGCTAGAGTTTGTGCTATGGGAAGGTGAGATAAGATTGTTTAAAAAAACACTTAAAAGCAATGTCTTGATTTGGTATGCTCTTGAATTTATCACCTTAAAACCTCATAGTAATATATCTTACAGGTTTGCAGCAGAGTGATAGTCCAGTTGGTATGGTGCTTGCCTTGCATACAGCCAACCCTGTTTTGATCCCCAGCACTTTCCGTGTGGGCCCTTGTCAGGTGTGATCCTGAGCACAGAGCCAGAAATAAACCCAGGCGTTGCTGGGTATAGCCCCAGACCCAAATATATACTCTTTCTTTCGTAGTTGAAAATGAGGGATGATGAGAGCAAGGAGAAAGGGAAAAATTGTTTTTCTAGGCTAGATTGTCCACATTTAGTTTCTGTCTTGGCGAGACCAAGAATGGTGGCGTCACATTCTGTCTCTTTTGCCCAAGAACATCAGTCGGCCCAGTAGAATACAGAGATTGATCCGATGGGACATGGAACTTATTTTACTTTAATTCTTTGATTCTGCTCCTCAAGTTCCATTTAAAGTATAGGAAAGTTTTATGTTACTAGTTTTCAACCCAGTATTTTATGACATTGTGCGAATCATTACCCTCCTTCCCACCCCTTTGCCTGTTACTTGGTCTTTTGATACTTCTGTTCTGGCATTGGTGCACCTTTAAAAGGAGTAGAGTTTTCCACTAAGTTGCCATCACTCTTCAGTCTGAGCCTTTCATCCTTGGTCAGAGTTTTTACTGATCCTTTCATTCCTAAGGTTCATTCTAAAGTTGTCTGTTTTATATATATTTAAAATAATAGGACTTGTGAAATAATAGCAGATGGTCATCTGCTACTATTCTCTTGTGCATCTTATAAAAATTGATTTTCAGTCAAAATGTATGGGCCAGACATTGTGCTAGGGGACTCAGATATGTCAGTTTCTCTAGAGGACTCGGTGTTGTTAGGAAAATAAGCCTCCCATATTGAGCCCGGTTAATGCTGGAATAGAAGCAAGGCATAGAAGTGATAGTTTAATTTGTGGCTTTTTTAGTTGACTGCTGTAGAATAATAGAGAATACCATAGGTAAATCAATTATAGATGTGAGCATAACCTAGCCAGGAAAATTTGAGAGTCTAGGACTTAAGCATAGTAGTAAAAATGGAGGAGAGAGAAGAAAGTTTGAAAGATGTGAGGTATTAACAGTTAAATAGATTTGAGTCAGCAGCTCTGGGAGTATGGAAGAAAGTCTAATTGGGCTGAACTGTTATCCTAGTTAGGAAATGGAGATCGTATTTGGGTATCTGCGGAGTAAAGGCAGTATTAAGGTTTGCAGGTTGCCTTAGAGCCAGGTGTTAACAGAATATGTTATCAAGACCGCCAGTGATACTGATCAGAAAACGTAATTCTCATTTGCTCATATGAATTCTGAGTTTTAATAGTTCAGAGGCTCCTCTGCAATGGATGATGGATCATAAAACTGTGTTCTTGCTACCTCAACATATGAAGGTACACGACACATGTGAACTCTGACTATAAACTGTGTATATAGTGTTTGGTTATTTTGTTTCATTCCTTACTACAGTTAAATTTAGCATAGACTGAGTTCTTTTATGTTGCCATTTTTATTGTTGCTTTTACTCTAGATAGACTAAGTACTTGTATGTTGCTGTTTTTGCTGTTGCTTTATATATGAATACTAGTTTAATAAATGCACCACATTTGGAGTGACTGCCTCAAGTCAGTCGGGTTGAGTGAGAGTGGGAGAGAGAACAGAGCAAGGTTTGCTGCAGTCTTACACCCCATAGCTTGACATACAACATGTGGAAAACTGAACTCTCAGTTTTCAACTGAAAAAAGTTTTGGAAAATCTTCCTTTACCAAGCACCAAATCTCTTCCCTGGCATTTATTCTCAGTATTTCCCCTCCTCAACTTGAAGACCTGGAAGTTATTTTTCATTGTTCTCCTCTTCTCTAGACCCTCTCCACCAATTATTATTCACAGTACTCCCAAATATATCTTAAATTTTTTCTTCCAGTCTAAGTCAATCTTAGTACTTTTCCCTCCTACTCTGCTGAGTTTCATTAATGGTTTCCCCTTTTCTTTGGTTTATCTCTGGTCAGTTAATATCTGACATGGTATTTACTTTGAACCCAACAAGAAACATAGGATATGCTCAGTTTTATTTTTTAGGTACTTTATTGGTATTTCATTATTACTATTAATGGGTGTTTGAGTCACTGCATGCACCCTTTGAGCTATTTCTCTGACCCTGTTCTTTTTTGTCTATTTTATAATTATTTTATCATTCCTGAAAGTTAGGATGTAGTGGGTTACAATCGGAGTACAAAAATGGGCTTTGGGACAAATTAGTTTTTCATATTGTTCTCACAAATTTAGTCCTTATCTGATATTTAAGTAGAATTCAATTGATTTTTTTTTTTTTTTTTTTGGCAGCTTGTTTTTAAGAATTGAGGTTTATACGAATTCTGGTCAGGGGTCACTGCTGCAGTTCAGTTTTATCACAGCTCTGTCAAACAGCTCTTGATTACTGTTTGAGGAGGAAATTAAAAGTCACGATTTAAAAAGAATGTTTGAAAATTGGGTATAATTTACAAAAATTATTGTGTGAGATTTCAAATATATGAGAAAAAACATAATGAATCTCCCAAATTACTGTGACCCAGCTTTAATAACATAAATTTTAATCCTGATATTTAATATAAAAGTTTTCAGTCAGAATAAAGTTTTTTATATGGTGGTGCTTAGAATACTGAAATTCAGTCCATGTCCTAATCTTATACCCAGATTACACATTTTGTTGCTCTTGCTGTGCATTAATGCCAGAGTTGTGGAGAATGTTATCATTACATTCATGACATCTTACTTTTAGATTTCAGTCTTAATACAAACTTTTTGGTTCTATTTGGTTTTTATTATTCATCAAGAATAGTATTTGCATTCTAGACCCCAAGAGTTTGCTCCTTTCCTTTTCTCTCTTTGTCTCCATTTCTCCCCCACCCTTTTTATATTCTGCATTTTCAGTAGTCCTGTAACCAGTAAGAAACCATTACTACATAGGTCTTGGATCTGACAGTGTATATTCATCAAGCAATCTGAAGAAAGTGCTGCATGTTAATGGACTTATTACATATGCTGAAGAAGATTCTGAATTGACAGTGATACAGCTAATTGTGCCAAAATCCTTCGGCATTCATCTTATTTTGTTGTCATGGAAATAACAATTCCTTAAAACTGCCAGTTTCCCAGGGAGATAGCCCAGTGGTAGAGCATATGCCTAGCATGTTCGAGGCCTAGAATTCAATCCTGAGCACCACAGACTTCTAGTGAACTGCCAGATGTGACCTTGGTGATCCTTGAAAACTGGCAGCTGTTCACCAGAATGTTGTGGTGAGATCACTGAGCTGGAAGGCCCCCACCATGACCCTGAGCACTGTCAGGAGTGATCCCAGCCCTCTAGCAATACTATAGAATGCCCCGGTGGGATCACTGAGCACTGTCAAGAGTGATCCCAGCCCTCTTGCAATACTATAGAATGTCCCAGTGGGATCACTGAGCTAGAAGGCCCCCACCACGACCCTGAGCACTGTCAGGAGTGATTCCAGCCCTCTAGAAACACTATTAAAAAGTATTTTCTGGGGCCAGAGCGATAGCCCAGCGGTAGGGCGTTTGCCTTGCACGCGGCCGGCCTGTGCCGGCCCAGGTTTGATCCCCAACATCCCATATGGTCCCCCGAGCTCCGCCAGGACTAATTCCTGAGTGCAGAGTCAGAAGTAACCCCTGAGCATCTCCCGGTGTGACCCAAAAAGCAAAATAAATAAATAAATGAATGAAAGAATAAATAAAAAAAAATAAAAGATATCACCAATACCCATCTGATAGGGTTAATATCCAGATATATCGGCACTGGTACAAATACATAAGAAAAAAGCCACCCATTAGAAAATGGGGAGAGGGAGATGAACAGAAACTTTGACAAGGAAGAAACCGAATGGCCAAAAGGCAGAAAATGCTCATCATCACTAATCATCAGAGAGATGAAACAAAACAAAATGAGATAACTCAAAGGAGGCCCATATAAAAGGGTAACAGTAGGCTGGATGTGGGGGGGGGGGACTCAATATGTGGTGGGAATGACGGGCAACTTTGGAAAACAATATGGACATCCTCAAATACTAGAATGAGCCCTTTGACCCAGCATCGCTCTGGATATACCTGGAAAGCCAACACACCGGCAAACCTCACTTTTATTTTCATAGCAGCACTATCAATGCCAGACTGCACCAGTAT
The DNA here is from genome assembly GCA_021461705.1 of Cryptotis parvus. Lineage (NCBI taxonomy): Eukaryota > Metazoa > Chordata > Mammalia > Eulipotyphla > Soricidae > Cryptotis > Cryptotis parvus. The sequence continues at coordinate 13,095 of JAJIBD010008532.1, read as the reverse complement.
GCCGGGATGGAAATGTGGTCATTACAAAGGAAACTATGCGCTTAGTGAAGTTATGATTTGTATAGGATGGATATGGAAGACATGTGAGTGAAATTAGTCAGAAGGAAAGAGAGGACATAGAATGACTGCTTATTTGCTGCAAAACTGGTGATCTTACCGAAAGTGGGAATTACCACAGCGTGTGGGGAGTGGGTTGTTTAGATAGGAGGGAACATGTGTGATAATATCTAAAGTTGTAACATAGAACTGGCTAAAGAAAATGGTGGTTTTAATGTGGGGGGGGGGGAGGGGGAGAGGAGGGGTAAGACTCGGGTGTGGGGGGGGAGGGAGTGGGGATGGTGGTGGTGGGGGGCCTGGTGGGGGGGGGTGCTGGGTGGCGAGTGAAGTACTCAGGGTGTAAAAAAAAAATAAATAAATAAATAAAATAGAAAGTGTTTTCTCAGTATTGTTACATATTTATCAACACTCATAACAGCATGGTGCTAGTGTCTTGAGTATTTATTAAAAGTTCACACCAAAGCCCAGAAGATAGCTCAAAGGGCTGTCATGCAGGAGACTAAGTTTAACCCCCAGAATGACATGGTAGCTAGAACACTTTTGAGTCTGGAGTATCCCTTGAGCACTGCCAGGTGTGGCCCCCAGGCAAAATAAAAGTTAATAGATTTTGTAGTAGCTTGTGAATTTAGAGTGCTGGATATTCTGGGGTCAATTATTAATTATACAATCTTGGAAAGTTATTAGCTGTTAATTCAAAAATTGTTTTAGAAAAAATTACATATTTATAAATGAGTGCTTTAAATGTTTTCCTTTTGAATTCTGATCCACTGCAGTGGGAATATTATCTTGATGAACCCCTGAGGAAAACAGTATGGAGAGTCCGCAAGTAAATTTAGAATTGAGCTGTCATGTGACCAAGCAATCCCTCTCTTGGACCCCGATCCCCAGGACTTTAAAGTATTCGTTCAAAAGGACGCATGCACACCATTATTCATTGATGCACTTAGTATGGTAGGTGTCCAACACAGATGGTTGGTGTTGGGCACCTACGGCTATGGACACAACATAGGTGTCCAACAACAGACGGATTATGAAGATGTAGTATGTACAGTGAAAGAGTATGCAGCTGCAAGGAACGATGAAGTCATGTGATTTGCTACAAACTGGTTGGAACTGGGAGATGTATTAAGTGAAGTAAGCCCAAGAAAAAAAAGACAAATACAGAATGATCTCAGTTATCTGTGGCATAATAGAAAACAAGAGAGCATGCCCAGATCACCCCTGGCTCCAGAGCTTAGAGAGAAGGACAAAGAAATCAAGGGGGAAAGGAAGCTAATGAGAAAGAGAAGTAATGGGGAACAGGAGTCTGGTGTGGGAGAGTGGTGCAGTTATATGATCAAAGCACAGCCCTAACAACACTTTCATGAGATGTAAGCTGCAGCCTCTAGACTTTGTAATATATTAGCATGTCAAGGTAGCGGGGTGGATCCTTGTGAGGGGAGGAGTTGGGGACCACTGGTGAAGGGAAGTTGGCACTGGTGGCGTAGATTGTTGTTGAAACATGCCTAAAACTCAACTAAAAGTGGTTGTAAATCTCACAGTTCTCTAAATTTTCCTTAAATGTTTTCCTTTTTTATTGGATGTCTGCTAGAGTTTTTGATACCTCCTTTATATATATTTTTCCTTTAAAGCCTCTGTGTGTGTGTGTGTGTGTGTGTGTGTCTGTGTGTGTGTATTATTTTTTTGTGGTGGCCGGTTCTCACCCTGTGATGTTGAGGGGTAACTCCTGGCTCTGCACTCAGGAATTACTCCTGGCAGTGCTCTGGGGACCATATGGGATGCCGGGATCCAACCCAGGATGGCCGTGAGCAAGGCAAGCACCCTGCTACCCACTGTACATCACTCTGGCCCAGATCTTTAAAAAATACTTTTCTGAAGGCCAAAAGCGGTCATATTATTCTCTGCATAGAAATCGTTGCTGGTTCTCTATCAAATTCAAAATGAAATCTGAATTTGTAAAATTGTTAGAAAAACACACACACACCTGCATAACCTGCAGCCTTGGTGCTGCCTTTTTGTTCTGCATGAGCAGTGCTGTCAGCAGCTGCATCAGTAGAAACAATAAATACCAGCAGGGAAATGATAACTAGTATGTACTGAATATATACAGACTAGAGATGTCCATTCTTACACAGATAGGTGCTTTCCATGTGTTGTATTTCTGGACCTCAAAATAATCTTAAATTATAATTTTGTACTTAGCATTATACAGAGTAATCACACTGAACCCTTGAGCCCTTTCATTGCTCTTCATGACCGTAGTATTTGTAATGCATTTAAAATTTTGGCTCGGCCTTTTCAAATTATTTATTGGCATTCTTCTTTTGGGTTTGGTATTCTTGGTGCATTGATGCCCGTCTTTATCCTCTGTTAGGAACATTTACATAGTATTTCATACTAGGTTGTGTGTGTGTGTGTGTGTGTGTGTGTGTGTGTGTGTGTGTGTTTGTAAAGAAAATATCAAGCCATACCACATTTTGGCCTTATTTTCTTGATACCCACTTGAGTATTTAAATAATTGTTGGGTGATTTATTTCGATACTTTTACCCTTTCCTAAAAATGTTACATAGACATAAGTCTAATGAGTACTGTTATTCTTTTCCTAGTTTTTTTTTTAGTTAGATGTTCAGTTACATTAAAACAGATTAACAAGTTCTTAAATTTTTTTAATTCGTTAGGTATTGTGATGTTTGTTTTATAACTTATATCTAGGTATTGTGTCATTTTTGTAGTATATTTTTTGAAATTTTCTTCATAACTCATGGTATTGTTAGTTATCTTATTTGTGGCAAATAAGATAGTACTTTGAGGGTAGTCTTGAGATTCGGAAAGGTGCCAAAGACAGCCAAGACAGGAATTGTAAGAAAGATTAATTGTGTCTGAAGTGAGTTGCAATTTGAAGGAACATAGACTTTTTCTCCTTTGCACCTTTGTGACCTTAGAAAACTATTTCTTTTCATGAAATCAAGTTATCTCAGGTATTGTTAGTCTGGTGAGATCATCCAGAGTTTCTTTGTTGGGCCCCCATCCCCACAAAAGAAGAAAGAAAACAGAAAGATTATTATTACCTTAAATTAGATTTATGGATGTAATTGCTGGATTCTGGCACATGAAGGAAAAGTCTTTATGATACTATTTTACTTAGTACAGCTCGTTCACAAGTTCTGTATATTTGACACATAAACAAATTGCTGTTTAATATAGTTGGTTACAGCAAGTAAACCATTTCTGTAAGAAAATGGTTTAGATTAATTCAGAAAATAAAACACTTAAGAGTGAACAGAGGTGGGAAAAGGTACAGCAGATAAGCAACATGTGCAGAAGCCCACATTTGTAAATGATATGTTAGTTATGTCAGGGAAGGCCATATGTCCTAGGAAATTAAATATGATGGTTACTTCTGTCAGCAGCAGAGACTGAAGAGTTTTAGGGAAATTTAGTCTGTCTTCTGCTCTTTCAAATGGAAAAAGTAGAGAAGAATGAATCACCCATTTTAAGAACTCTAGTAATCAGAGAAAGACTGAAAGCAAACATGAACTTTTCTGCACTGCTGAGAAAAAAATGATACAGGTGAATCTTTTAAGGTAAACAATTTACCATTTAGAATGAGAGGAATCATTTTTCAGCCTGTGAACTATATAAGGCTCCTACAAAATTTTCCAGCATTATATATACAAGTACAATCATCTTAAGAAAAGAAGTGTGACAGATGAAATCTTCTGTGGTTTGCGAATCCCACTCTCCCCGCCCCACCAGGTGGGCATCTTTCTCGTGCTGGCAGCCTTCCTAAAGCATCCATAGTCTGTATTCTCTCCTTAATGTTAGTTTGAAAGTTGCATATTCCTGTGCACTCTTTCACAAAAGTTGCATGTTCAAGTTTTATGTGTGTTGATAGATTTTCCTACGTTTAATAATCTTAAATTCAGGCTCCATTATTTCCAATACTGTAAGCTCTATTCCGGGAATGTGGAGTTGCTGCATCACTCTCCACAGAGCTCACCATCCCTCCAGATTACTCTAGGTCTGGATCATTTATTCTTTTACTGTGTCCCTCTCTTTTTATTTTTTGCTTTTTTTTTGGGGGTCACACCTGGCAATGCTCGGGGGTTCTCCTGGCTCTGCACTCAGGAATTACTCCTGGCGGTGCTTGGGGGACCATATGGGATGCCTGGGATCGAACTCTGGCCAGCACTGGCTGGCTGCGTGCAAGGAAAACGCCCCTACCCGCTGGGCTATCGCCCCGACCCCTACTGTGTCTCTTCATGTTCCACTATGAGAAAGAGCATTTGTCCTCCTCCCTTTAATTCACTGTGTTAGATGATGTGTCCTCTCCCTGCATGCTGTAGCAGACTGCAGTAGCATCTTTCATTTGATGACTAATCCTCCATTGTGTTTCTATTAGTTGTTGGGCACTTGGGTTGTTTCCAGATCTTGGCTGTTGTGGGTAGTGTTGTAATAAACATAAGAGTACAAGTAATTTTTAATAGTATTTCCTGTACATTTTAGCTGTACTAGCCCCATTGTTGCTTAAAAAAAAAAAAAGAAAGAAAGAAAAGAAAACCGTGGGGACCACATTGAATTTTTGCTTTTTTTTTTTTTTTTTTGGGTCACACCCGCAATACTCTGGGGTTACTCCTGGCTCTGCACTCAGGAATTACTCCTGGCTGTGCTTGGGGGACCATATGGGATGCCGGGGAACGAACCCGGCCGTCATGGGCCAGCCAAGTGCAAGGCAAACACCCTACCCACTGGACTATCGCTCTGGCCCTTTGCATAATTCTTTGGGTATGGTGGTCGACGTAACCATCTCTGTTCTTCCAATCCATTAGAAGGATTTGATTCCATTCTGTTGTATTCTGTTTCTTTCAAGCAATGATTTGTAGTATTCATTGTCTTCCTTCCACCTTCTTTGTTATTTTCAGTTACTTGATTGGGGGTGCAAATGGGGCCACATGCAGTTGTGATGCTTTTTCCCTCTCTGTCCTCTTTCTTTGCATCCAGAAATGTAGCTGCTGTCTGTGCATGGGTTTTGTATCCTGCCACTTTACTGTGTAAGTTTGTGGTTTTTGGTGAGTCTTTAGGGAGTCTGCGAAAGTATCATGTCATCTATGAATTGTGGTGTTTGGCTTCTTTTTTTTGCCAATTTGAATTATTTTTAATTTTTCATGTTTAATTGTTGTGGCAAGGACATCCAATACTGTGTTGAATAATAGTGGCAAGATGAGACCCTTATCTTTGTCTGATTTAGAGGACAAGCTTCAGGTTTTGCCACTGAGTATGTGAGCTGTGGGTTTGTGGTATATAGCCTTAATAATGTTGAGAACTGTTCCTTCTATTTCCATTCTTTTCCATAGATGTGTGTTGTATCTATTTGAATGCTTTCTCTGCATCTGTGGATCTCATGATTTTATCTTTTCTTATATTAATTAATACAGCATATACCACTACTTGTCTCGTGAATATGAAATCATCTTTGCCTCCCTGTAATAAATGCTACTTGATCATGATATATGATCATTTTATTCTGTTGCTGAATTTGGTTCACTAAAGTTTTATTAAGGATCTTTGCATCTGTGTTCATGAAGGCTATTGGTCTAAGTTTCTTTTTTCATGTTATCTGTGGCTGCTCTGGTATCAGGTTAATACGGCCTCATAGGAGCTGTTTGAGAGAATTCTGTTTCCTTGACTTATTGGAAGAGTGTGAGAAGGACAGTAAGTGAATCTTTTTTTAGAGACTTAGAAGATCTCAGTAGTGAATCCATGTTGGCCAGGACTTTGTTTTGGGGGACAGTGTTGATTTCTGTTTCAATTCCGTGTTAATTATCAGGTCATGTGTTCTGTTTCCTCCTAAGTCTTGGGAGATACAGGAGTCCAAAACTGTACCAGTTTCTTTTAGGGTGTTCAGTTTCATGGCGTAAGTTTTTCCATAGTAATTTCAGATGATCTTTTTGTACTTTTAACTTTGCTCCTCTCACATTTGATCTCATTCATTCATTTTCTCTTGTGAATCTAGCTAAGGGTTTGTCAGGAACTTGTTTATTCTTCAGAAAAGTCATTATTCTTGGTTTCATTGGTCTTTGTGGGTTTTTGTTGTTTCTCTTTTTGTTAATATTTGATCTTAATATGTATTATTTTCCTTCTCCTGCTTGCTTTGGGTTCCCTTTAGTAACTGAAGTAACTCTAGTAACTGAAGATGCACAGTTAAGATATTGGGGGCTTTTTCTTGTTATTTATTCTTGCAGTTTGTGTCATCATTCTCATTTGTTTCCAGGAATCTCCTTTGAAAAATATTTTAGGCACTATGGTTCACAATGCGGCTAATAAAGAGTATCAGAAGACAGATAATGTTCTGGCTTCAAGCCCACCACAGTGTTGGGACCTGGGCCCCCCCCAACCCTCCCCTAACACGCTCATTTTGTAACTTGAATTTCTGAGTTTGGGACACATGTTTACAATAGAGTTGGCTCTTAAAGTGTTGATGTATACAGTTCACTCACCTGTTCCCCCCAAAGTGAGAAAGACCCTTGATCAGTGCTCCCTAGGTTACCACCCCAGCTCCCCCCATCCCCATCCCCCAGTCTAATGTCTGTAATCCAGGAGTGAGGGTTTGCCTACATTGAGAGCCTCCTTCTTGTGCCATGCTGCTCTCTGAAAACCACAGGTAAAAGAGAACATTCAATATTTGTCCTCTCTTTGGCTTACTTCACTTAACACCTACCCCTCCAGTTCCATCCAAGTTGCTGGGAACCTAAAAAATTTCATCTTTCCTTGTGACTGCCTAGAATTTCATTGTGTCTAAGTGCGCGACTTCTTTATTCACTCATCTGTCGTTGGACATTTGGGTTCTTTTTGTATCCTGTTTCCTAGACTCTTGATTTTTTTTAAATTTAATTTCCTCTTTGACCCTCTTCGTTTGGTAGTAAGTTGTTAGTTTCCTAATTTCAAAGTATTGTGATTTGAGTAGACACATGATGTGGTTTCTCTCATCTTAATCTTATGGAAATTGTTTCATGACCCAATATGTGGTTACACATTATCTTGAGAATGTCCCGCTGTACTAGAAAAGAATGTGTACTTGACTTTGGAGTACTCTGTACATGCCTATGAAAGGGTCTCTTCCATTTCTTGAGATTCAGTGTTTCGTTGTTGATTATTACCTGCCTCATTTATCTATAATTTCCTCCAACTTCTGTGTTGTTGATATATTTCTGATTTTCGTGATCTTTCTTTTGGTGCATATATGTTCAGGAGTGCTCTGTGTCTTTTGATTAGTGAGTTCAGGCCATTGATGTTAAGCAAGATTATATAAATGAAGGAATTCATTGCCATTAGCATGGACTAGGATTGCTTATGACATTTGCCTTTGCTTCTTTGCCTTTTTAAATTTTCTTAACCCAAAACATATGTCTTTATGATGTGCAAAGTTTCTTTTGCATTTTAAAGGATATCATTGATCGCTTCTTACAAAAAAGCTAGTCTAAATAACCATTAACTTCTTCAGCTATTGCTTTTCCATAAAACTATGACATTCGACTGCATTTATTTGCATGACATAAAAAAAATACACACACACACACACACACATTATAATACCAAAATCCAAGGTCAGGCGAAACGTGGATCAGGAGGTTTTGTCAAAGGTGGAAATTACCACAAACATGTGGGAATCAGGGGTTAGGTAAGACAGAGAAGGGACAATATGCTAATAATTATCAAAAGGGCTAATACCAACCTAGAACTGAGCAATAAATACAGGAAAAAAGATACTCATGATAACCTCTAAGTGTATGTATTACAATCCACAATATGTTACTCATGATAACCTCTAGGTGTTGTATTAGAGACAAGATGAGAGAGAGAGAGAGAGAGAGAGAGAGAGAGAAGAGATAAAGAACCTGCCATAGAGGCAGGCTATGGGAGGGGGAGGGAATCAGGGACATTGATTGGTGGTAGGAAGTGGGGCACTGGTGGAGGGCGGGGGTGCTGGAACACTTTATGACCGAAACTCCCAAACATGAACAACTTTGTAATTGTATATCTCGTGGTGGTATAATAAAATACTAATTAAAAACACTATGACATTCCTTTGAATTTGAATAACCTAAATGGACAGTGTATTCTTGTTGGAATGTCCATTTCATCCTATGCCAAACCATTCTCTTCTGACCTGTAGGGTTTCATTTGATCTGTTGTGCGTCATTTTATTTTATATGTTATTTTATATGCGTTTTCTTTGATCTTGCTGCTTTCAGGATTCCGTCTCTTTGACTTTTGTCATTTTTAATTACACTATGCCTTGAAGTTCTTTTATTTGGACTTATTTATTTAGAACTCTGTGCTCTTGGATCTGGATCCAAGCCTCAAGTCCTCAGACTGGGTAATTTACCAGCTATAATTTCTTTGACCAATAGTTCTTCACTATGTTTTTCCTCTCCATTGGAGATTGCTATAATTCAGATACTGTGCTTCTTTAAATTATCCCAGTTCTCTGATACTATCTCTGTATTTTCATCCTTTTCTCTTCTATTCTTTATTAATGGTTTCTTATGTCTTACTCTCTAAATAAGTGTTTTATTCGTCTCTTTCTGTCAGTCTACTACTAAGTTCATGGAGTTTTATGTTCACTTACCATGTTCTTCAGTTTACTGACATCTGGTTGTTATTTTATCTTAGCCGCTTACATTTTTCTTTGCTTGGAGATCTGTTCATTCATTTCCTTCAGTCTACTGAATAGCCTTACTCTAGTCACTTTAATGTTGTTATCTAAGAAATTATATAGCACCTCAGTGCTTGGGAACCTTTCCAGGTTTTTATCTTCACACATTAATTATCGTGAGGCTTCTTTTTTGTCTGCTGTTCTGTGAGAGTTAGGGATGAGAGTCTGGTTTTCTGCAGGCTTGAGTATCAACTTAAATGTCACTTTCATGAGTTCCACACAGTCAGTACAGTGTTTGTTCTGCATTCAGGCACCGCTGGACCTTTGCAGTGTGCATCTGTACTGCCTTCCTATTTTCATAGTACCCAGGGCCTGACTCTGGCTCTATTGCCTCAGTCTTGAAATTGAGCAGCTGGATACCAAGACCAGCTTTCCTTATTTCTCATATCATACTTCCTTGTAAGTTTAGGTGAGGGCCTCTCTCAAATAGACTTCAGTAGGGTACAGCATTCATCTTCATGATGCTTGACCTTGTGAACCACTGTCTCCGCCTGGATGCCCCCGGGTTGCTTCTCTCTGGATTCACATGCCAGTGCCTTCCAGGCCCCAGTTCATTCCCACTCAAGCCTCGTGTGGGTGGAGGGATTCATGCATTCACAGTTCACCATGTCACTAGTTTGCCTTGCTGTTTGGTGCCTGCTTAAGCAAAAAGTTCAAGAACAGGTGTTTGCTGGTCACACCTGAGCATTTCCTCTCTGAGGCCTCTCTTGGTATCCATCGGTAGGTTCTGTGTTTTGTTGCATTTGGAGCCAGTGCCTTCCACAGGGCTCTCGCCTCCCTCCAGCTTTGCGCCACCACTGCGTGTGCTCCAACATTTGAGTTGTTGAGTTTTCTTGGATAACCACATCTAAAATAAAGAAGCTGGATCCATATCTCACAGTCTTATATAAAAGTTAGTTCAAAGTGGATGAAAGACCTTGAGATTAGACCAGAATCTGTAAAGGACTTTGAGGAAAACATTAGCAGAACACTCCCAAGATTTGGACCTCAAAGGTATTTTCAGTGATACGATTCCATTTGCAAAGGTAATAAGCAAATGGAACTATATCAGATTAAAGAGTTTCTTCATGACAAAAAGAAACATGGACTAAAACTAAACAATAATTACTGACTGGGAGAAAATATTTTTTGCTCCACACATCAGATAAAGGTTTGATATCCAAGATAGGTAAAGAACTCTCAAAGATTAACAACCAGAAACCCTTCAAAATCTATTAAAAATGGGGAGAGGGAATGAATAGACACTTCTGAAAAGTCAGATGAATGTGAGAATGGCACACATTAAAACCAAACAATCTGGAACAACCTGTGTTGGCAGGGGTATGATGAGAAAGAAACTCATCCACTGCTAATGGGTATGTTGTCTGGTTCAATCCCGATAGAAAACAGTTTGGAGATTTCTCAAAGAGGTGAGAAGAGTTTCCATATGACCCAGCAGTTCCATTTCGAGGTTTCTACCTCCATGACACAAAAAGCATTCAGCCAAAGGACATAGACACTTTATTCATTGTAGTGCTTAGCACAATAACTCCGGTATGGAATCAGCTGAGGTGCCCAGTGACAAATGAGTGAGTAATTAGCTGTTCATACACACAGTGGGTGCTGTGCGGGTGCATGGAAGGATGAAGTCAGGCAGTTCCCTGCGACTTGCATGAACTGGAGGAGCTGATGGAGGAGTTGATTCACGTCAGTGGAAGAAAGTAAACCTTGGATATTCTCACTTGTGATAAATGTAGTTACAGAATATCAAGACATGGAAATGCACGGTATCAAGGGGGAAAACCTAGGTTACTTTGGTCCCTAGATTATAAGACTTGGGGAGGAAAGGACAGGGGGACAAGGAATAAGAAGAGACGAGCAGGAGGTAACAGTTGTAGGGGACAGGAGCCTCGGACACATTGGCGTAGAGCTGTGTCTGTATACCTGTATATGAGCCACAGGAACAACTCATGGTAGGAAATGCAAACTACAACAACCAGACTTTTAAAATGTGCATGTAAGGGAGTTAGAGAGTGGGGTGGAAGGGGAGTGAACATGGCAGGACCCTGGATAGGATTGCTGTTGGAAAATTGTGTGCCTGAAACCCACCTAGAAATAACTGCAAATTTTGGTGCCTTCATTTTTAAAAGTTTAAAAATTACATATATAAGTTTTTACAGTTTTCTTCCAGGAGAACATTTTTTTTCACTCCACACTTTGTCTTTTCATTTGTGTGTAAATGTAGTTTAAAGTTTAAAATAGGTAGTATGCATGCTATAAAGTGTGAATATTTTTAAATTACTACTTTATGAGTACCTTCAAACAATAAAGTTAAGTGAAAATAATGTAGATAAACCCTGGTCAGACTATTTTCTGAATTTGTGCCTGTGTATTTAGGTAGACGTGAAATCTGTTTCCGACACCTGTATAGACCAGTGTATCGCAGCCTTTTTTCTGATCTTGGCTTCTGACTATGTTTACTTCTTGAACCCCTACCAGTGGACGCACTTGTCTCTGGGTTGGCATCCCAATTTTGCACTTTTTACCTGTGGTCCCTTGGACTATTCTGGACAGCCACAGAAGAGCCATAGGGCCTCTGGTAGAGAAACAGTGATATACATTTAGGTAACATTCAGAGTTTTTATTGCTTCTAAGAAGTATTTATATTCTTAGAAAAATATAATTTTATTAATTCTGCATCTGAAATATATGCATTTTATTAACTGAGTGCAATTAAGTACTAATATTCTAAAGTTTACTAAGGAGTTAGTAGTCAGAGGAGTAATGTTTTTAGTTCAAGATCACGTAGTTGCTAAAACAGAAAATCAGAAGTTACAATCTATATCTTAACTCCCCATCAGTTGTTAACCTATTTTTTATGAGGCAGCAAAACAGATGCAAGATTGGATACAAAAATCTGATAATACTAATGTCTCTTACAATGAAACCAATTTTCTCAAAGTGACTAAAAAGCAAATATACAGTGAAGTAATTGCTGTAGTATTAGTCAACTGTGTTCTTGTGAATGGGGTTACATGAAAGGTTTTCCAACTTTATTTGGCCATTTGCCCCCTTTTCAGGAAAACAAGATCATTCAATGCCCCTTGGAAACATTCCATCTTTCAGTGAACATGCAGAACAGTTTCCACCGTGAACCCAAGGCTATCACTGTCTCAGTAGTTCCTAGTAACCCTAACATGGGTGTAGTATCACCTGTTTTGTGAAACTGGTACAGGTGATCTTGCATGGATAGTTTGGCGGCATGTTGTATAAGTGTATGTTAGGAAAAGGGGTGAATTATTAAGATTTTTGTCTTTTAATGTCTATTTAAACATGTTAACCAGCTTCTTTTTTTTGAACCAGTGTTGGCATTGTTGATTGTGTGTTGCTGGAAACTGTCCTATGTGATGGAGTGCATTTAACATGTGTGTAACTAATAGATATCAGTGGTTCCATTTATATGCTTATGTTTGGGCTTATGACCACTCCAGGACCTTATAATAGAGGAACCACAATCCTTTTGTCACTGTTATTATAGAGCCTCTGCAATCCTTAAGTCATAATGGAAAAATATATCTGACATGTGCTAACTAGAAAGAATAGACTTTGAACAGAAAGGAAGAAACTACTTCAGTGAGTTACACTGAAACTGAAGTGTTTCAGATTCTAAGAAATAGAAAAGGGACTTAACTAAGCAAGGCACAGAATACAATTTGTTCTTGACGGAAGGTATGTTGTAAATAAGGAAGGCTGTGATTTTATTAATATATTTGGTAGGGGGAAAGATGTTATTTAAAAAGTACAGTTTTAAAACTTATAAATTAGGTTGTGTTGTTTTGAGAATAGTACCTATGGTTACAGAGTGAAAGTATTGCCTTATTTATTCAATTGACATTTGAGTGCTGTAATTGGACCAGACTGTGGGGCAAACATAACACATCTTGTGGTCTTTATTATATAAAAATATCAGGGACTTCTTTATGTATTTTCCTCTCCTGCACATCATTTCCCCTACTTGCTGGTTGAGTTTAGGGGGGGAAATTGTCTTAGTTACTCTGCTTATAGAACACCTGATAGACATAAAGATATTTGTTAAGTGAATAATACAGTAGTTGGGAAGATATTTTTAAGAACTCTCACTATCACTATCTTCACTCTCTTCCTGTTCATCATCTATTTGCTCGAGCGGGCACCAGTAATATCTCCATATGTCCTGTCTCATGCTAGTAGAGCCCAAGGGCATCTACTTGCTCCAGGAACATAAAAGAGCCTCAAACCATTATATTAGGTCATGGGAATGAACTAATATAATTGTTACTGGTATTTGGCATATCAAATACGA